>WUQG02446139.1:0-13244 GCA_011317285.2 Androctonus mauritanicus
GTTATGCTCCAGGTGGCACTTACTTTGCTGCTAGCCATTGCTTGTAACCCAAATTTTAGCTCTCAACTCAAAGCAAGAAGAGATGGCTCGTATCTCAAAAAATTCTTAAGTTGAGACACTCATAAGTCAAGGTACCACTATATGCAATAAACTAGGGTTGCCAACATCAAGTCAATGCTGACCCAAAGAAATATTTCAAATAATTTTCATATGAAGAAAAGTCAAAAAGATGAAATAATTACCATCATATATATTAATGTAATTTATAACAAATCATGATAAAAAATAAAAATTCTTTTTGTAAATAAGAAAAATAAAATTTGTAAATATAAAAAATAAATTCTTTTGATAAATTTATAAAACAAAACAATTAAAAATTTATTTGTTCCTAACATAATATACTTTCATACATAAATATCAACCAACAGATTCTATTTAAGTATTATAACATAAATATGTATTTAGAATGTGAAGTAATAATAATTAATGTTTATAAAAAAAAATTTAACTTTGTCCACAAAATATAATTTTTAGTGAACCTAAATAATTTTATTTGAAACCTGAAGCCCAAAGAACGATGTCAAACTGTCTTTATGGTGAGATGATGTTCTCAATTGGACTCTGAATATATCCAGATTAACTTTATAGAATTCCTCTTCAAATTTAATTTTTTTCTAGAATTCAGTGGCTTATTCAATCTGACAAAGGATTTAATATCAAATTTTGTTGAATATATTCTCAATTAGAAAATATAATAGAATTAAATAACCATTAAGTAGAGTTACTAAATTTAAATCATCAAATATATTTTTATAGATTTGTAAAGGGATATGGTATTTATTGAAGGCATAAAAAAAATGTATCATATCAGACATTTCATGAAAAACAGTTTTTGTCTCAAACAATTTCCAGTGAGTTTTTCTTAACTGATTCAGTGGAGATTATCATGACATTATAAAGAAGGAAAAGTGAATTAAATCCTAGTTAGGATAACAAAAGAACTATAAGTTCCTTCTTGAACCAAAAATATTTTTGATTTTGAGAAATAAGCTCACTCTCTCATTTAAAGTTGTTCATGAATTAGCCTATATTATCCAAACTTCTATTATAAATACAGAACTACTGTAAAATCAGCATAAAGCTCAAATTGAATTCTTACATAGCTTTTGATTGATTAAAATTTGACTCAATGTCATATATAGTTTAGTGAAATCATCATCTAGATCAGTATTTCACAAACTTCTATGATGGAACACTTCACAAATTTTGAAATTTTTATGGAACATCTTAGTTATTTTATAGTATAGGTCGATATTAATAAATAAATAAATAAATTAGGCAAATAAGTAATAAGAGTTAAGAAAACAAAACAAGCACTTACTATCAAATTGCAATTATGTGAAATGAAACACATGAAAATAATAAAATAAACTAGCAACTCCAGTTTCAACTTGATACAGCATTTAAAATCATAAGAGGCTTATATTAATTTTCATAATTTTTTGCACAACACTTATTGTCCTTCTGCAAACATTGGTGTTCTATAGAACATAGTTTGAGAAACTCTAATCTAGATGATATAGTGAAAGTGTATAAGTAAGACTACATTATATTGTAGCATGTCAGTAAGACTGCAGTCAAAAATCAGCAGAGGATATATCATTTAAAGAAAAAACTGATAAGAAAACCTGGTCAATTGTGACTCACTAATCTGTATAAAATTTTGCAGGATAGTGACAATCTGTGTGTTGATTCATCTGACAAAATTTTAGGTATAGACATTCAACCAGTTTTTTAATAAATTTTTAAATTTCTTATTATTACTGATATGATATAATTATATCAGTAATATCAAATAATATTTTTTGATATTCTCAAGTTCAGATATTACTGATATCGATATTTATTTTTATTGGTATTAAAAGTAAATACTTTTAATATTAGTAAGTTGAATCTAAAAATACATAAAAATGAATAAATAAAAATTACTTATACTGATATTCAAAAGAAAAAATTCATTGGGACTTGATTCTCTACCACTTCCACAGCAATCAGTTATGTTGCCAATGCTATTATTCAAACATCAAAATTTTTTATGAAATTATGATAAAAGAAAATGTTGAAAACTGCAGAATTTAAAAATTTATTAAAAAAAATTGGTTGAATATCTACAGTTAAATTTTGTCGGATAAATCAGCATATGGATAATCACCATCCTGCAAAATTTGATCCAAATCAGTAGTCACAATTGACTGGATCTCCTTATGAGGTAATCTATTAATTTAGATTTAACAAACATTTTTAACTTTTATTGAAATGCATCCAATAAAGCTTGGAGAGGAAAATCCTTATTGTCCTCTTCTCCTAAAATAAATTCAAATAAGTATTAATTGAAAGGCCACAAAGATCTTGTGTATCTTGCATTATTGAATTATAAAAAACCAAATTGCTAATACTATGATATATGATCCTAACTGAGATTTTAAAAGCATTAAATAATAGTGCACCCATGGGAAAAACACTATTAGATTGCATAAACTACATAATTTTCTTCTAAATTACTTATACAAAAAAATTTTATAATTTTTCATAATCAATAGTTTCATAATCAATAGTTCTCAAGTTTTTATAAATTATTGAGATCTCAAAATTTTTAATTCTTTTCGTATTTTAAAATAAAATATCCACTATTCATTCACAAAACAAGCTGAAAATTACAGTACACATATACTAATATACAGTGCTGTACTATATAGCCCAGTACAGCACTGTATATTAGCATATGTATGATTTTAAATTAAGAAACTACAGAATGTCAGAACAAATATTTTGCAATAAAATTATTTCATATAGTAAGATATAAAATTCTTCTAATCAAACTCTAGGCATATCCTTTCACATATAATAGCAAATGTATTTTGGAAGCAAAAAATTAATTCTGAATTGCTATAATGTTTAGTGATATAAAAAATATAATGTCATAATAATCATCATAATCTAATTTCTAATCCACTATTACAAAAAGTTTATAGATTCCAAAATGCATCAGAAATTCCTTTAATACATTTTATAAATTGTTATTTTATCTAACTTTTAATATGCAAATTATTAATTTAATTAAATTACTATTAAATAGAAAACTATTACTCATGGTATGAAATTTCTATTTAATAGTAATTTAATTAATTACTATTAAATAGAAATTTCATACCAGGAGTACAATCCTTTTAATATAATAATCATATTATATATTTATTCATAATTCTTGCAATTAAATATCAAATCATCAAATTTGTTATGCATTTTAACCTACCATCATATTGTTGACACTTTTGCTTTTTCTTTTAAAAATATTTAACAATTTTTTCTTTTTTTTCTCATCCTCAGAGATTGAAATAGGATACCCAATTAAATCTGATGTTGAATTAGAAATGCTTGCATTCATACCTAAAAAGAATTTTCTATTAAAAATTTATTTTTGCAAATATGTTTAAGAATTAAAAGATATTTCATGATGTGAAAAAAAATTATTAAAATACTGTATTGTATATGTTAATGTTAAATAAGCAAAACTTTAATAAAAAGAAATACAAACTAAGATGTAGAATTAAATATTCTAATTTAAATCCAATAATTCAATTCATTCACATTCTAATCTTAAGTAATAAGGTAAGTAACAGTTATTAATTACATGTTGAACATCCTCAATCTGAATTTCTAAAATCTGAAATTTGTTTTCACAGCAGGTAATCCTTTGGAATAACTTATACTGTCAGAACTACTTTGCTTCATTAATATAAATATATAAGAAAAATTTGCTTTTTGCTTATTGAGCTTGTTTTTCTTATATACCTTTGGAATAAAATTATGACCATTATTTGTGCTATGAAAAATGATGAAACAGTGTGCAATATCCATGATATATTGTGATTCAATAAACTGTTAAGCATTGTCAGTATGAAATGTCTGATTACTTATGTATACTTGTTTATACATTTTTTTTATAATGTCAAAAAGATTTGATATTGATAACTCCATGGGTAACAGTTATAAGATTCTTCCAAAGATGATAAATGAATATTTATTAATTAATAATAAATACTTATGATTTATTTTTATTACAAAGTCGATAAGCCAAATAAGATGAACAGTTTTATCTTATTTATTTAGCTTAGAGTTTACTTTTATTTAGTATTTTATAGTAAGAAGTTTTACTTTTTATTTGACATAAAAAATATTCATTAATTTTTCTGAAATCTGAATTTTTCTCACTTTTCTTCAACTTCACCATATCCTGTATTCCAAAATTCAGAAAAATCCAAAATTTGAAACACATTCAGTCCCAAGCATTTTGAAGTGAGGAAATATGCAATCTATATTAAAAGCTTTGAAATTATAACAAAACAACTTTTAAGCTTTTCACTTCCTTTTGTTTTTATCAATTCATTAATATATTTATATTATTAACTACAAGATCAATCAATTTAGATTGCCAATTTTATACAACTAGTAGTTTTGAAGATATAAATTATTTACTTTTATATAAAGGTAAATCCCTCAAAGCACAGTCATTTAATATATTTTTGTTATAATTTACAATCAATTTTACCACCATTCACTGACCCCTGATGACTGATATTGACATTTAAAATTTCAAATCAATCATTCTGAAACTGACAATACAGTATGGTCTAAAATGGAGAATGCATAGCAATCATGTTATGTGCTATTATCTATTAGAAAAAAATCTGTACAAAAAAAAAACTATTCTGTATTATATAAATTAAAACATTATATAAAAATGATGCTTTACTTTTATCTTTTATTAAACAATGGAAATTTTATTAATAAAATTTATAATTTTAAACTTGCACTTCATAAATAATGTGGTCTTCCCAGGAAAAATGATTTTATTTGTTGAAGCAAATTAATGCAATCATTTTATAAAATGCCAGTAATAATTTTACAGTATGTGGAAATTAGCAGCACATTTATATTTTTTACGTTCCTAGGCACAAAGAATTTGTAAATTAAATAAGAAAATAAAGTATATCAAAATCTTAAATATATGTATGTATACTGTACATATGTTTATATTATATATAGGTTCTACAATGTATATTTTTTGAATTACAACTTTTTCTTACATTTAATTATTGATCTGCATCAATAATTTTTTCTACATCTATGTATTTGTTATTTATAATAAAAAAATTCAATATAAGAAAATGGGAAAAAATTTTGTAGATAGTCTATTCAAAAAATGTTAATAAAAATTTGAAGTTGAACTTCATTGTTACTCCAAAATTATTACATATTCAATATTTTTAGATAAAATCAAAAATATAATGATTGAAAATGAATTACATATTTAATTTAATAATATAAAAATTCCCAATTATTTCAGTTCCTGAAAATTTGGTGCATGCCTAGTACACACCTAGTGACAAAGCATGTCACTATTGGAAATTCAAACAATATAGTAAAAAAAAAGCATTGTAAATCTACAAGACACTTAGGATCCCTAGAATCAAAAATAAGATGACAGATTTCCAATATTAGATTCAACTTTTATTTCAGAAGTTAGAATAAAAAACATTCTTATTTTTCTCATTTTGACATATCAAATAAATGTTGCATTATAATTGGGCTTTAATATTTTTATTCTAGACTTGCAGCAAAACTTGAATAATTTTCTTTATTTTATACTTCCAGTTATTGAATAAAAGTGAAACATTTGTATGTACAAAAATTGATAAATTAATGGCATCTTAGAATTAAGAAAATATTGTATTTTTATTACAATTGAAATAAAATACAAAAATATAGTAGATCCTCATTTAATATCACCTTAGTTGGCATCATTTCAATATTAAATTGCCAGCAAAAACTAAAATTAATTTTAAAAATTAAATATTTTAAGACAATAAAACAGAATAAAACTATTTTCTTAAATTTTCTTTCATAATAAAAAATGAGGTGGAAACCTACAGTAGTTATAGAAAATAAGATGAATTAGTGTTCATATAAAATTTGCTTAAGCATACAAATATTGTTTATAGACAATATACAATATTAATTAAATTATACAGTGCACAGAACCTCGAATTAAGAAGTCAACCCTTGGAAAATTTATGTGGAAGGATCCGTGCTAGGGTCATCTATCCCTATTCTATATTGTTTGACAGACATCCACAAGTATTGATCATGTCTGGTAGTAGTTTGAGTGGCATAATTGTTTAATAATTTAGAAAATAATTTTTTTTTTACTAAGAGATGATATATAACTACTACAATATTTTACAATTAACATTTACAATTAAATCATGCTCTTGTTTAATTTTATTCCATTATGGAGCAATATAATTTTTAAATGAGAAAGTTAATTATTATTCCTTCTAATACCAGAACCTAGAAATATAAACTAACTTATAATATTAAGTCAATGGGATTTTGGTTCAGTTTATGCTAGTTCAGTTAAAGTTGCAAGTTTTAGGAACCTAACATTAATGTTAAATGAGGATCTATTGCAATAATAAATCATTTCAGGCATAAAATTTTGATGAATAATATTTTATACTGATTTTAATTTTACAAAATTTAAAAATAAATAACTATAACAAAGTGGCAAATTTTAAAAATGAGTGCCAAATTAATAATTATAATCTAAAAAAATCTCTTTCACACTTAGTAATTTTGAACAGTAATTTATTATTTATTATATTAGATTTAAAAAATAATTTCTTATAGAAAAAGAAAATATTTTAAAGTATTTTTAAGGAAGTCTACACAATTAAATTCTTCTGAATTGTTTTAAAATGAGAGAGCTTTTAGGAATTGCATTTTATTGATAACTATTAATTTTACTTGTGAATTACTAAATTATTATTAATCAGCGATCAATTAGATTTCTTTTTCTTTAAAAAGAAGAATCTATTATTCTTATATATATTCACTGTTATACTATTAAGAAAAAAATAATTAGAGAAATTGAAATAAATGAAATTACAGGGAGATATTGAATGCCCTATAAGCAGAGAAATTTTTTCCAAAAAAATTTTTTTTGAAGTCAATGTAATAAAAGTGGTCAATAAAATAGCCAAAAGTTGTCATCTTATACACCTAAGGTAATCAAAATTCAGAAAATTTTTTGTAAGATCATTATATTTGACAATTCAGTTAATCTTCATACTAACCATGCAATCCATCATAACCTAACAAAAGATCATCTTACTGATTCTTTCAATTTTTTTGTTAAAACTATTTGGCTATGTATGACTGCACATAAATATTTTCATGGGTATTTAAATATTGAATACTACACAAATATGACTGGTGGAAAGGTTGTAAATATGATTGAAAATATAAAAAAGTTGCATCGTGTCTTTTTTTTGCAGTAGTAATGTGTCTAAAATAATGGTCAGACATGCAATATTTACTTCTGAAAATATCTATTTCCTTTCAATTATATTAATAAAAATATGCATATGTATCTCAATGTTCATATTTAAAATAAATTCAAAAATATTAATTTAATGACTACTTCACAAATGAAATCAGAAATTCGTGGGTTGATCTATTTTAACAAGCAAATATGGATGTTGCTAATGCATGTATCATCTATTAATATTAAATAGAAATATAGCAATTTCTATTATTTCTGATTGACAATTAGTATATTTTCAGATAGTTTTGATAATTTAGAAAATGTAGGATGATTATTTTGCAAGTGATTTTATACATCAGAATTGCATTTTCAATAATTGCATGTTTGCTGGTCAACTTTCCAGTACTATCAGTTATAGCAAAATTTCAGTGGCTTGTTTTGATTTTTTTTTAATTTAATGAAGTTTTTAAATGATATTTTTGTTGAAGTTCAGAAATGAAATTTTTTTTGATAATTTTTGCCAAAATATTCAATAAAATCAGAGTAGAGACATGACATGATTGCATACTGCTCTCCATCCAACTTCTTTACATAAGATTGTGACATTTCAATTCTGTAAATCTGGCATTTTCTCAAAGTGAAATTTATTTATTCCGACAATGAATTAGATTTGAATATTTTTAAAATTACAAAAGAAATTATAATTATTTCAATGAATGTCATGTTGGTTCTAATGTTCTAATACTTTAAAGTTGGGATCAGTTTTCACATTTTTACCAATTTTCACACACTAAAATAGGGGGTTGGCTTAAACATGAGTGCATATAGTATATTTTATGATGAAAGACTACTTCGCATATTATCAGTTATGTGAATATAAAAGAAATAAATTAAATAGTATAATTGACAGTTTCATCAAATCAGGTCATCCCAAAAGCAATGTCTTTCTTATCTCTTACCGTACTTGTAAAACATGTCTCAGCTTGTCTAAACATGAATTTTTAAAGCTTTTACAATGTAAGAAGAATTTATTAAGTCAAATAGATATAATATACTTGATTAAATTACAAAGTAATTTATCTTTTATATCCTTTTGAAACTTAATTCTAAAAATGACATTACTTTTGGGATATTTTTTAGACTGATATTTATGAATAAAATTGTAATTTATATTTTTAATATCATTATCTTTATATTCTTCATTGTAAACAAAAAATTATAGTTCATAATATTTCTTCACTACTTTTCTTAACAGAAAATTGATTTTCTTATTAGTGAAATCAACTTTCCATTAAAGAAATTTTATTAATTGTTCCTGAATAGTTTCACTCATAGATTAATAAGATTTTTCAAGTCTATCATTATCTACTTTATCAAAAAATTCTTATATTGATAGAAATAAAAGTATAAATTTGTTAGAAAACAAATTTTAAGAGATACTGTACTAAAAATTTCATAAGCAATAGAAGTAGATAATATGCAGAAATAATCATTTTTGTCATCATCTGAAATTGTTATTGCATAGCATATTGGTATGCAAAATATTAAAAAATTGGCTTTTATAAAGTATTACATAATAGTTTGAATTGGTTTCTAATAATAATACAGTAGTACTTATATCTATATTCTTGTTGATTATATTTGCTATTAAATTATTGGTTCATTTAAATTTTGGTATAAAACAAAATTAAAACAAAAATATATCATATTGTGGAAAATTATTATTTTTCTATATAA
Source organism: Androctonus mauritanicus (assembly GCA_011317285.2). Classification (NCBI taxonomy): domain Eukaryota; kingdom Metazoa; phylum Arthropoda; class Arachnida; order Scorpiones; family Buthidae; genus Androctonus; species Androctonus mauritanicus. Next base: position 9,125 of record WUQG02446139.1, read on the forward strand.
AATCAAAACATTTTCAATTATTGTAATTCCACTTACTTGTTTTACTTATTATAGAAATTTCAGTACAACCATATTCAGATAAAGAATAATTAAGATCTACAAGACAACTTGGTTGGGATGGATGAACCAGATAATATTGTGAATATTCTAACTTTTTTTCTGTACAGATCATCTTCTTAATTTCAGCTAATGTTGTTTTTGGACTAACTCTTATAACCATTAATTGTTTCTTTGGAAGGTTAACTTGAAGTCTAAATGTTTTCTGTAAAATTTAAGGTGCTTATATTTTGCAATATTTCAAAATTTATTTATAATTTTTTTAAAATAATATAAATAATCAAAATTACTGTAAACTGAATTTAATCATTAAAAAATATATGCAAGAAAAAATTTCAAATTAAGTTTTTTTAAGAATGATACCTCAAAAGGTTGAGATTGTGAACGTAACATCTTTGTAGCAGGTTGATCATTCATGGCACTTTTGGACATGATATAAATAGTATTGGTGTCAAGAGAACCAATAGGTGTATTTGGTTTATAATGTAAACTATCTTTATTGCTTGCAGAAAGACTAATGAAATGACCACCAGGACTTATTTTATTGGCTTTAGTTACCTGAACTAAAAGATCCATCATTGGAATTCTGTTTAAAAAAAAAAATAATAATAAAGTTAAATTATTTATATAGGGAAAACTATCATTTTATATATGATAAAAAATAGCTAAGAAAATCTATATAAAATGAAAAATTTAAAGCAATTTTTTAATATAAAAAAATTGCTATGAAAAATATTGACAAAACTGTTTTTAAAAATAATCAAAATTTTTCAGAAACAAATTTACCAATTTTTAATAGATAAATGAGTTTTGGTTATTAAAAGATATAAAGAATTAAATTTATTTAAATATATAATATATTGATCACACACACACACGAGTCTAATAACTATTAATATAAATATAATAATTTAAATAGTGTTTAATATATAAATTCAATATTTTGTAGATCTCAAAATTACTACCGGTAATTTAAAAATATAATTTTAAAAATAAATTTTATCATCAAACAAACTGATAAAAAAGGACAGAGTATTAAAATAACTTAATACTATCACTATATTCTAAATAGTTTTAGAAATACTTTAGAGCATTTTTTTCCTGCTTAATGGGATAATACATAATATAAAAGATATCTTTTGATATTCATTTAATTAGATTATTTCCTATTATTTTAATGATATTTGTTTACTTTGATAAATATAAAATACTATATGATAACAAAACAGCTAATCTAAGAGTAAAAATATCTTTCTTACTAGTGATGTAACTAAAGGAAGAGGGAACGGTCTTACACAGGTGACAGCCAAGGAGGAGTGCAATTAGGAGAATTTAAATATCAATACATTTTCAAATCAAATGAAAAATTTATTTACTTGCATATAAAAATAAACTATTACATCAATTTAATAATTTTCATTATATAATAAATTTTTACTGCAATACTGAATTTACATATGGCAAAGAAATGGACATCATTGCAGTTTCTAGATTTTATTACAAAATAAGATTTTTAACCTATTTTCCAAAAGAAATACGATCATCATGCTGTAAGTCTATCCGCCCTACTAATAACTTTGAACTATTCATTGATTTTCAAGAAATTTAGTAGTGATGTTTTTGCATACTTTGATTATGGTAATTGCTTTTTCTACATTAAAACTATAAGTAACAGCATTTCTGTTTTTATGAGTTTTCACAACTGTGAGAAGTAATACTACTTATTGTTTTAATTATAGTTTTTTGTGATGTTCTATCATTAAAAATCTGATCATCTTATAATTTGATCCTCTAAATGCAATCATTTAAAAATGGTAAATATACAAACTCTTATGATACTCTCTTAATATGGCCTAAACTAATCATTCAATTTTTAAGAAATTTAACATGATTATATCACTGTTGATAATCTTGATTGGATATCAGTTAACCAGATCTAGATTCAGGTCTATAGAAACAAAATATTTTTTTTCCTAATTCTAAGAAAACAGCCCTAAAAGCAAGTAATATAGGCTACGTTAATTATTTTTTTTTAAAACACTTTCGGACTTTTATTAGTCCCTCTTCAGAACATACAAAAGAATCACAGCTAGCAACTTTCATATAAGATTAACGAATAAGAATCTTATATGAAAGTTGCTAGTTGTGATTCTTTTGTATGTACTGAAGAGAGACTAATAAAAGTCCGAAAGCATTTTACAAAATAAATGTTTAACGTATATTACTTGCTTTTAGGGCTGTTTTCTTAGAACTGGATACGAATAGCAAGTAAGAATAGGATAATATTTTTTTGCTATGAACTTTTTAAAAATGCTATGGAAACTAGGAATAAAAAAGTTAAGTATATTCTAAAGAGTTGTTAAGATCATTTTTTCAACTAAAAATACTTTTTTTTTCATTAATTTTAAAAAGATTACAAGGTTTAATAAAAATAATTAAAAAAACTATTTTTTAAGTTATTAATTAAAACAAAGTAATATAGTTTTTTTGTTCCAGTTTTAAAAATGACTATAAACTAAGTTTAAATAACTTAAGAAATCTTTACTATTATAATTATAACACTGTACATATATATTGTGGTGACAATTTATAATTTATGAAACTAATAAAAATGCTATTATAATGAATTTATATGAATTTATATTTATTATCATACCATTGCCAATGGACTGTCAAATAATATTGATAAAAATAATCAAAAGATCCATATAGTCCTTTACTGAACAATTAATCAAATTCTCATACATTCAGGTAAAAGACAATTTTTGTGATCTATTCATTTGGGCATTTATTAATATATATAATATATATAAAAGTTAACATTTATATTTGGCATTCTAGTATAGTATTTGCATTTTCTGCTAGCCTTCCTTCCTTCTTTTTTTTTTAATACACACAGAAGAGGAAACAAATATAATTTTGGTGGATTATAATAAAATAATTGATTTACCAGAAAAGTTGATTTAGTTGATAAAGTAATTGATTTACCAGAAGACTTCAAAATAGTCAGTAAATCCTCTCTATGTTTGAAAATTAGATAAAGTATTGAAAATTTCTAGAAATTCAAACACTGAAGTTAAATTATTTACAAAATTTCAGTTTAAATGATAGATTTATTACTTTGTTGCAATTTAGTCTGGATTACGAGATTCTGGATTATTTATAGATTTATGAAATATTGCTGGAAAATTTATCAAAATATTAAATCTCTCTTAAATCTTTAAAATTTAAAAATGTATTAAAATTGAAATATAATAAATTTTACATCAACCAAGTTATTATAAAATTTGTTTCATATGATTAAAACCATATATACATATAAATTTTTATTATTATAGCATTATAAAATTTTTCTACTTTTTTTTTTGTAACAATTTGTCATTCAACTATAATACAGTTCCTTATAATAAAAAAAAATTTGGATCTTTAAAATTTAAAAAAAAAAAAAATTCATTAAATTTTAGAGATAAATTTTATTATTATATTTTGTCAAAATTTTCTATTTTATATAAAATCAAAATTATTTGAAATGTTAGCATCAATTAATATTTATAACAAATAAAATATTACAAAAAATTGATATTAACTATCAAATATTCAAAGTTTATGAAGCATTTTAAATTCAACATTCAAAGCATTTTATAAATAGTTTTTTGTTGAAAATATCCCAGTTAATGAGTTACAATAATCAAATTCAATCATAATCAGACATTTAATTCTCAAGATATGAAAAGATATAAAACATACATACATGCATTAGTCTATTTAGGTAATAAAAATTTGTGAAAAATTATCTGCATTTCTGGAAATATGAAGTGATACCAACATAGAAATCCCGATTTATGTTGTCTCATGTTATGTTGTTCCACACTTGCATTGTTGCCCTATATCCAATTTATTATTCAAAGTGAGCAAATTAATCTCTACATTCTATTATGCTGTTTTTATGTTATTAATAAAATATAATCTAAGCAATTCATTATTATTCTTCCTGATATAATTTTCTTTACATGCCATCTCCAATTGGGAAGTTGGCAGCTAGCAAATACCAGAGTTCTGGTAT
>WUQG02446150.1:0-13243 GCA_011317285.2 Androctonus mauritanicus
TTTTTTACACAATAGACCAGTCTATTCTAAGACATGCGCAGTCTGAACCCACACAACTAAGTTGGACAGACAATATCTATATAATTAGCGATTTTTATAAATTTTTGGTTTAAATGCTGAATTAATGTTAAAACTAAGTTACTGATTCTTATTTTTATAGATTTCTCTATCAAAAATTAAAGAAACATCAGTAATAAGCTTTTTTTCTAACACTTATGTGCCGATGCAACGTACAAATGCCCATATTTTGTCCATCACTTTCTTTTTTGCCTGTCTCTTAGGAATTTGAAATTTATGTTATGTATGTTATTTTTCATATGTAATTTTTATTTTAACTGTGTTCATTGCTAGAATTTATTCATAATACATTTAATATTTATAATATGCTAATATATAGTAAATAGACTAACTTATATACAATATTGTATTGTATGTTTATCAAGGACTCGCTAATTATAAGTTTTATATATTAAGTTTATAATTTCTTTCTAATATTGATATACAAATTTAAGAAATTAAACTTTTTACAAAACATAAGTTAAGCATCCTATTTACTAGGAACTATAGATAGGGAACTCGCGAGCGTGGAAAATAGATTCAACATTTGAGTCATTACACGTTGATCCGCTGTCGATATCATAAAAATAAAAGTTTCTGGAAAACAGGAGAAGAAAAAGTAGGATGGGGAATTTAAAAAGAACTAGAGGAGAGTCTATCACCCTCCGACCCGCGAGGTGCAGATGGCAAATAGATCTCTGGCCAAAACTGCGCCCGTCTAGCCCAAGAAGAAGTCATGACCGATGAGATGGGACGTCTCACCTTCGACCTAGAGAGAAAAGAATAGTCGACAGAATCCGTATGTTCTGGAGAAGTTATTTCCGGAGCAAAGAAGTAAGGACGTTCCGAAGTGGTATCCAGAAGAGGTATAAGGAGAGGACCAATTCAGTGAAATTCAGTGAACTCCAAACCATTATTGATGCAATGGAGATCGATACTCTTCTTTCTAGGTAAAGTTGAGCCCATTTGTTAAAGCGAGCTTCGCTGTATAGTAAAATTAAGTCTCCATAGGTGGTATCGTATGTAATAGTTTTACTATCTACCATTATTGCATTATGCTATGTTAATATTAATCACAGCTTTATAAATAGCTTTGTGTTTTGCAATAGTTGACTGGCTGTTTTCTCTCCATCAATGTCGTTTCTCATATGTTCATATAATTTATATTCTAGAATTCTGACCCATTATGACATTGTAGAAATTCGCTGACCCGCATATCTTACAATACCCTTATTCCTATAACATCCATACAATTGGTTGCGTAAGGTGATTTAATCCATAACATGACAAACAATGCCGAAGAAGACAGAGTCTAATGTTATAACAAAGCTGGATCAGATCCAATTCTGTCGATACTTACTTCACCAACTGGAACGAATCCATGACACAAATTTACTCTTCTATATGCCTATTTGCATTCTAGAATTGTTCTACAATCATATTTCTTGAATAGATCAATTTTTCAGAATTTATTTACGAGTCTGTTCAATGAATCACGTATTAAGAAACGTTTCTTATCCGTTCTCCAGATAATTCTTTATCTATTAATCAGTCCATATTTGTTGTTATCTTATACAAGTAATGGAGAAATATGTTTTTTTATTAGCGTTACACTTAATCTAATATTTTAATCAGTAAAAAATAAATACGAATTTATTCACGTAAATATCTGTTTAATATATTTTTTAAAAAAAATTTTAATCTATGGTTATGAAACTGGAGTTGTTATTAATTACATTAATTTTTACAAGTTCAACAATAGTTTTGTTTCTGCAAAAATATTTTTCACATTAATTTGTTTTGCTTATTCTGTACTTGAAAACTCTTTAATTAATGAAACGAGTTAACACACTTTCAAGCGAAAATCAAAAAATCTGGAGTTGTTTGTGTTGTTAATCATATATGTATTTTAATTATCAGCAATAATCTTACTTCGAATAATCCTTTTTTTTTGTTTCCTCCCATCGTACTACTTTATTTTTCTAATTATTAAATTAATTAAAAATATTTCACTTACGTATTTTTATAATCTCTTTTAAAAACGTGGGAAAAAATAAACAAACAAACATACGTAAATTCTTAATTTTTCTAATTTAAGATTATTTATTTAAATTACGTAATTTATGACACAGATAAAGTAAAATCTAGTTTAATAACAATTTTACCAAAACTCTCTCTCTCTCTCTCTCTCTCCAACATACTATTAAATTTTTAAACATTATAAATATTTAACTTGGTGACGATAAGCGAACATTAAATTATTGGCGAGTTAACCTTTTAAGATATGCAAATTTATATATTGAAATTTGTAGGTAATTTAAAGTCGAAAATTAGAGTTAAAGTTTACGTTTAATAATTGAATAACGATCAGCAGGAAAATCGCAAAAAAAACCTTTTCACCCTGGAATGCGACTTTCCTGCATTACTAAGCGGTTTTTTAAATTAAAATATTAACCGTTTAGGAAATAATTTGTTTATAAAGAAGATAGAATTAGATATAACAGTTTACATACGATTTACACAAGTTTAATGAAAGCTACTATACAGATAAGCCAATTGCTATATGAAAAGCCGAATCGAATCACTTACCTCTTCACTAAGGCACAGAAATTAATTTTACAGCTCAACCGCAGCTGAGTAAACATCTAGTTATTGAGATTGATTCTTAGCGGCACGATTCGTTACTTCATTCTAAATATATTCCACTGTAATATAGTTCTCTAATCTCAAATCTATTGATAAAGTCTCGAATGTAATTGGAGAGTAAGACCCCTTTCAAACTTTATCCTTTATTGTCTAAGCTTCCGTTATTCTATTGTTCTTGGCAGTTTACACAAACTCAATAATTAAATTATTAAAATATTCGAATCAATTTTGATTAAAAGTAACTTTTAACCCGTCAAACATAATTCTAAACGTCAAATGCTTAAAAATAAAAAAAAAATAAAATAAAATATGATGATGATGATGATGATGATGATGATAATAACCGAAAATTATTGAATTTTGGATAGCCAAGATTTAATTTATGTAAAATTTGCCTTGCCGGGCAATTAAAATCGAACTAATTAATTAACGAGAGTAGATATTGAATAGATTACAGTAAAGGCACATTCATCATAATAACATAAAACGATATTTAGCAAAACTTTATTTATTCTTAAAACGACATTATCGTCAGTTTTAAAATTAGAAAATTGATTTCTGAAGTACAAAAGTGATGATGATATAAGCTGATATCATCCGAAAACCGTGTTAATAAATAACGTCACATAAGTCGTTTCTATAAAACAAAAGATGGAAGAGTAAATTTAATAAATATATTAATATATTCATCGCCGAACTTGCTTTGATTAAAAATTAGTAATAATTTTATTTTAAAGTAATTAGTTATATTTTTGACACTTTCCCAATTAACAAAAGTAATTATTGATTAAATTACACTTTCAGAAATATTGTTTACATTTTAAGTATGAAAACTGTGGGGAGGAAAAGAAGGAAAAAAAAAAAAAAAAACAACACTTCAGTTGGTTCGGAAATTTAATAATCTTCAAAGCATTAAATTACTTAAAGACAATTTATTTTATATAATGGCGACTTCTTTAATTAAAGTAGTATTTTTAATTAAGAAAGGTGCATATAACGTTTCTCTAATTAATTAAATTGAAAATTAAAATCTTATCATTCGACAATGTTTAAAGAAATAGGTAAATAGTAATTGTTCATGAGAGAAATTTGATTCTGACATTCCCAAGAGACTAGGATTATTAATTATCTCATGATAATTCCGTGATTTTTTATTTTATTTTATTTTTACAGTTACACAGATTAGTGATGTAGTTTGAGCTCTGTTTAATAGGACGGCATAAAATTTCAAACCTTTCTTTTTTTTTTTCTTTAAACCAAAAATCGAATTTTTAACTACGGTAGAAAGTTAAAATAGATTAAGGGCTGATGGAACGACATAAAGGAGAAGTAAGACCGAATTGATGAAGATAACAGAATGACAAATAAGTTGCGAACGTACTGAATGACCAAAGTCTTGAAAGGTGGCATAAAAGTGGAAAAAAAGAAGGCTGAATGGTCGAAAGTAACAAAATGTGGTAAATAAGTACTGGATGACTGAAGATAGATAAAGCGATAGACTACATGAGATTGAATGAATTGGTTAAGGTGCTGAATGGTTAAAATCTCGAAGATAAGTAAAAAAAACGAATGGATGTAATAAGAAAATTATTCCTTTCTTCAGAAACTGCATTGAGTATATAAAGAAAAGATATTATAAAAAATTTTAAGTTTAATATTTCACATAATAGTTGTTTTACTTTTCATCATTTTTACTATCTTATCTTTCTTATAGTATTTTATCTAAAGTAAAAATTTTATATTGGTATATATAAGTATATATTTATAAATAATAAAAATTTATATCGTAGTCTTTTGTTAGAATGAACATAAAATAAATTTAAAAATATTGATACTTTTAATATTTAAACTGTTAAACAAGCATTCATTAATTATGCGACTGTGACGAGAGAACATGCTGTAGGCTTATTTGAACAAAATCTAAAAGCATTTTTATTTTTTTCCGAAATCTTTTCTTTCTTGTGTCTTCATACTAAGTGGTTTCACTTAACTCAAACTATTTGTTATTTAATTTAGGGTCCTTAATTGCATTTCAACGCTAAAGCGCGTCGTCAGGCGTGACGCTTGTATACGTGAGATACATCTGATTGAAAAGCTTCTGCGAACGAAAATTAAATCAATACCTAAAGAAAAAAAAAGAAAAGAAAAATACTTTCGGGTTATTAACTAAACAATAAAAAAGAAATTTAACCTCATAAATACGATTAATTTTTTTAACATTATTTTTTTTTATTGTTATTTAAATTGCAAACGCTTTAGTACATAAATTGCAAAGTTTTGGTGTAAGAAAAAACGTTTAAAAATGCAGCTTGTGAGTGATAAACTCATTTGAGATACGGAGTAGGAAAATGTATATAGTGAGTAGAGGTTCCGAAGAGAGGGAGAGGGAGAGAGAGAGATGCAAACGTTGGATATGGAAGAAAGAACGATTTAAGAATGACAAACGATGCTGGTGCCAATACGGCATTGAATATCTATAAAAGTATCGGTGAACACATTAGTGTATCGACATTTTCAGGGATACACCTGGGCTCTACTCATCTATCTTCGATGTTCGATACAATATTATACAATAGATCTACTGCATTTCGTAGTCATGAGAAACTGCGGTGGAATTTTTTTTCCATATATATATATATATATATATATATATATATATACATACATACACACACTCGAGAAAAAAGCATCGATAAAACGAGCTCGAATCCTTTACAAAATTTAATCTGTAGTTAGAGTTGAACCTTTAGCGCACACATACACACAGTTTCATCCTCACTTACAATTTTTTTTTAATAATAAATGCAAAGAAAAAAAATACCAAAAGCTAGCTAGAAATGTGCAATAAAATATTTAGATTAGATAAAGTTGATGTGCATATATATCAATACTTAGAATCGATTTTATTTAATATATTTTTTTTTATCCTTCAAGTTAATGTATAGAAAAATTATAAATTTGCATATAAAATTTCAGATTTTTATTGATATAAAAGCATATTTTTTTTATCTGTTCGGATGTCGGACATTTAAAGTTACTTCAGCGATTTTTTTTCGTGACGACAAAAATATTGCATATCGATTATTTTTCGATTCAAATTTAAATGATAATGTTACGAAGATAAAACGAAAAAAAAAAGAATATTTACGAGACAGATTTTTAAAATGATGATAAACTAATTATAATAGCGAACGATAATTAGTACTGTTTGACTAAACATGATATACTGATTTACATAATGTTTGCATTATAATTTTTCGGTTCATGTTACAATTCATTCGGCCCTTTAACAATTCGCATAGTTGACTAGTTACGTTTATGACCTCGTATTTTATAGATCATCAAGAAGTTTGATAAATGAGTTGATAATGTGATAAAACCAGCTGTTTGTTCGTTATATCAAACGGTGTTTTTGATAATAAATATCAAGATAATTTCTTATTGTCTACATTTAGGTTAAAAAAATAAGAAAATATATTAAAATCAAAAGTTCAGTTTTGTTATCTTTTATTGCTAACAAAGAAAAAATACTATAAAGCGATAAAGAATTCGATACCTAGCCTGTAATTTTGATTTACAGTATGCGAATTTTATTTTCAAATTAAATTAATCATCATTCTTAAAATTTTAAATTATTTTAGGTTAATAGCGATTTAATTTTTCTAAATATGAATAAATTTAAATGCACAAGTTAGATTTTTTTTTTTTTTATAACATAACCATTTTTATAGAAATTCTTTCAGAAGCTTTTAATTTCTTTCGTGTACGACAAGTAGTTTTAGATTTTATAGAATTTTGAAAATCTCAAACTCGACCATCTTATAGCTCGTGTGGAAGCTTCAAAATTGATAATCGTTAGACAAAATGGAACGATCTTCTAAATTTAAATGCTCTACGAGGTTTGCTCTTAGATACTTTTTGGAAGCATGACAAACCGACCGACATAAAATGTAATGATATATGTGAATATTGTTGTAAAATGTATCTAAAATCCTTCCAAATGACATTAATTTCTTTCATATCCGACTAATAGTTTTAGAGATATCTTGCGTTTTAATATGTCCAATATTCACGATTCATGTTTCAAAAATCCACAAACTTTTAACAAGACCATATGCAATTCTCAAAATTATTTTGAAAATATTATACAATACAAGGAATGGTTCCTTAAAATTTCTATGCTTTGCAAGTTGCAGTTCTCGAGATATTTTGTAAACAAATAGGACAGACATAAGACAGATTAGAAAAATGGATACATATAATTTTTGCAAAAATAACTTAATTATGAATAACTTTATAAATCATATATTAAATAAAATTTAACAGAAAATAATAAATTTTTGTATAAATTAATAAAAATCAGTTTAACTAATTTTGTAAACCGGCTAATGATGTTAAGAATTTTTAATTATATTTCAGATAGATGTGACTTTAATCCCTTTGTTATAAAAAATATTGTATACAGAAAAATCTATTGTTCTATTGCATTCTTATATGATGATCACGCATTAATTTACAATTAAAACGATTCACTATCCTTATCAAATTAAAGTCACTAATTGCTACTTAATGTACTACTGAGCGGGAATAATAATAAGAAAAGACCGAGAAAAATCACTAATTTTAGTAATTTTAGTGACTATTCCGAAAGAATAAATAGGGAATTTATCAGGAGACGAAAAATCTTTAAGACACACACTGTATTTCATATTAAATTATTTGAGATGGCACGAAATTAATGCTTTGCACGAGATACCAAAATTATTCTGGCCAAGACTGCCATAAAGCTAATTAAAGTCACTCGTTATTCTAATTAATACCAACCGTAACGCTGAGACTATAAAAATTTTACTGAATTTTATTCTTTCCTCTCTTAAAAATTTCCATATTTTGTTTTTTTTTTCTTTTTTTTCCTTCCTCTGTTTTCTTATCAACTCAATCTCATTTAGAACATATAAAAGATTACGGAAATGACGAATTTTCCGGATCGTATAAAAAGAAAACATAAACTTACTGAAAAGAAATGCAGATGTGTGCGACGTCATTCGATATATTTAATATTGAAGAGAAATTTATTGGATGGTGGCCAAACTTTGCAGATCTTGTCAAGATAGTAGAATTAGACAACACGGAGATTTTTCTTTTGTTTATATGCTCTATACACTCTTTTCTATTTGTTATCAACAGCACAGGTGCTACGGCTCGCACTAGCAGGCGCCTCTCTCTCTCCCTCCCTCTAAAGGGTAAAGGTTGTATGCTTCTACAACAACAAAAATAAGTAATCGTTCACTAATCAATTTGTCCTCCTAGAGGAGCAAATAAAAAAAAAGATTAAATATCTTTCTCTTCTTCTGATTGATGTCATCTATACATACTGCACCCGAAGAAACAATCTCATTCAGATACAAGAGTAAAGTGACTGTCATCCTTCCCCCTTTTGCTTTTCACCTAAGTTATGGATGGCTTTTAGGTTCTCCTAAGACCATTCTGTTACGACCTCTAACCGTCAGGATCTGTAAGCTATTCATAATAGTCAAAGCTACCTTTTATCGATCATTCCAATAATATATCTTTTACTCTTACTACTTCTACTACTATTACTACTGCTACTGCTGCTCTTACTCATTTAGAAGAAAGAAAAATCTTCTTTTTTTCTATTATTTGAACTTTTATCGTTTTCTTTTTTATTTTTCTTAAATGTGAAAATTTATGACGACATTTATTAAATGAACTTTCTAATGTTTTGCACATTGTTTTCTCCTTTCTCTCTCTCTCCCAGTTTCTATCCGACTGTATTAAGAAAATAATAACTCTTAACGCTCAAAGGCAAAAAGATTTATTAGTTTAATAGATTAATTGTAAAAATTTTTAAAAATTAAATTTAATTAATAACGACGCGTTTGGTGCAGAAAGAAAAGTTTTTAATATTTGTTAATTAAATTGAATTAGTTTTTAAAATTGGTTTAATTATGATAATGTGTAACGATCGATTAATTAAATTATGCCCGGACATTTTTATGATTTATGTGATAGATAATCGTTCGAGAGCTCTGTCATGCATTAATGGTATTGAATATTTATATAGATATAAGTTACTTTAATTCGTTAAACTATCCTAACGAACCAAAATTGACTTAAATTCCGTTTTATATAAGTAGTAGTTGCAGTTAATAGCGATGAACTAAGTTATGACGTTACGTGCAATTGTTTATAATGAATCATTCTATAGGGAATCTATAGAAAGGAAATGGAATTAATTTCCTTTTCTTGAAACGAATGTAGATATTTTTTTCAAAGGTTTCAAATGTCTAGTACATGAAAAACATTACGCATAATTTTTATGAACTTTGATCAATAAAAAAAAGTATATCTAATGATATATTCAACATTTTAATGAAGACAATTTCTGGCAATTTTTTTTTTCTAAATTCTTGTTTAAATGTTTATACTTAGTTTGTCATTCATTTAGAAGAATATGAATTATTCTGCTTCCATTTCCTTTATAAATTATGCAAGATGTTAAATGAAAAGCTATACAAAATGATGAAAGAATTTAAAAATTTTTATCATTGAATTCAGATCTAAGACAACTGAACTTGTTGCATCATCACAATCTGTTCATAAAAAGTTATAAATTATTAAATTTATTGTGATATCTTGATGTCATTTTTAATAATTAATTTAAAAAGCAATATAAGATCTGGTATAGGAAACAGCGAACAAGCCAAAAATCGATAAGTCTCAAATGTCACATTTTTTTTTTTTTTTTTTTTTTAAGTTCGAATCTTTTATTTTCTTTTTTCGTACACCGCATTCTTCTTCTTCTTCTTCTATTCTAATTAACTCGAACGGGCATAATCAGCTATATTAGAAGGCAGTGTCAACAATTTTCTCGAAGTACCTAGCATGCACATTTCTATCACACAATACTTAAGATAAGCAAAAAATCCAAATTCCCCATAGCCATTAATCGAACTAGATTGTTAATTAACTCTCATTTAAGCTTTAAAAAAAAAGAAATGCTATTAAATTTCTGCATCTTTCTGAAACATATTTTAAATAATATTCGTATTAAATATGTATATAAATAATCTGAAGTCATTCTGGATGTAAAAAAAAAATCTATAAAAAAAATTGATGTTTCTGAATCTAAGTGAAAAAAATCGTAATATTTCTAAATGAAAGAAGTTAAAAATTCATAAATATATTTTTATAATAAAAATATATTTTATACTGTATATTTTTTTATAAGATTTTCAATTCATAACAGACTGCATTTTCTGATGCCATTCTTCAATTTTATTGTTATGCGATGCATTGTACTATATATAGTTTTCTTGATAAAATAAATAAATAAAAAAAATGTTATTATATGGTATAACATTAATTATTTTAAGATACATATTGTAACGTGTTTTCAATCATTAAATATTTTTAATTTTAATTAGAATAGATAAAAATATTCAACAAAAATAATAATCTAATATTCCATTATTTGTTTTTATAAATTTTATTTCTTGAATTTTTTTTTCTTCAAAAAAATTTCAATGAATGAAACCAAGCATTTTTAAAATTGAAATTTAACCACAAATAAATTCAAAATAAATATTTATAAAGATAAAAAAAAAGATGTTGAATTCTGCTCTGTATAGATAAACCATATAGAGGTTTCTTTTTTCCCCTTTTTTTATTTTAAGATACGGTTTCTATTTCATTATTTATTTTCCTCGGTGAACTTTTTATAACTTTAGAGAGATTGTTTTTTGAAGGTAACCTTTCCCAAATTGTTTCCTACAACAAAGTTGTCGTGAACTGTACGAGAGAAGTGCAGTGCAGTCTATTAATGACGAAACGAATGCTATGTAGTAGACCATTAGACTTAACCACCCATTCTTCGTTTCATTCTATTTGTTGTTCTAATCAATCGAAAGCCGAAAACTATGATTCTCTTATTCAACCTTAGAATTTCTATCGAGTTTTGAATGGTTTCTATTCTACTCTTTTCTCTTCAAAATCCCCTCGTTTGTCTAAAGTCTCAATAAATTTTACTAAGTATTATGACATGAATTGTAGAGGAAGTGGCGTTTAGAGAATTTAGTAGGGGAGAAACCATCGTAAATCTTGCTTTTGTGTTTCTAAATAAAGACGATTGCTTTGTTAAACTTTAAATTAAAGTTGGCATTAAGAATTTTCCAAGTTCTGATTGGTTCTGGAATGATAATTACTGATGATAATTTCTGTTATGTTGAAGTGATTGTATCTATCCATGTCAAAAATAATAATATTAATAAGTGATGTAATATAATATTTTTTGATAAACATAACATACGAAAATCTAGGTTAATGTTATAATGCAAAATATGTTAAGAATAAAAATATATAGAAGATAAAAAATGGAGAATGTAAAAAAAAAGAAAATAGAAATCTTGCATTTCCTATGGAAATATCGAGCGGAATATGTTTTATTCTTTAAAAAATAAGGAATATTTGGAAGAAACACGCATGCATTTGTAGGAAATGCATTTATAATGGTTTTAAAAAACAGTAATTTAATAAAAAAACCAATATTCAACAACTTTCAAAGATAAAAGGGAGACATATTTTTAAAGATATCACTATCATACCTTTTAGAAGAAAAAAAAATCGAATAGTTCTCATTAATTAAAAACTGGATACAATCGATTGATGAGAATCCAACTGATAACGTCTTACTCTTATTCTTGCCGTAAGAATATAAAAGGTAAAATGATGAATGTTTCTAAATGTGTGAAAATAAATCTCTGTCGATGTGAACCTCGAAGCAAAGCCAGAGATTGACTGAGTCGATTAATTTTGCGAATATATAAACATTCCTTCAAAAAATTTAATTAAGTCTAGAGAGAGCTAATTAATTTGAAGTATACTAATTATCTCTTTGCTATCTTTCTCTCTCTCTCTCTCTCTTTTGATCTTTATATGACTGGCAGAGAAAATTGTCAAAATACTTTTAAAGTTGAATGCATCTTTTGAAACTTTATTGATTACCGTGTCATGCATTAAAATTGCCATATTTTTACTTTAAAAGCGAATACATCTTGTAAGAGAATTGTTTTATTTCTTTTTATACGACTAATTTGTTTTGTATGCTTTTTAGAAAGAGCTTCTATATACAATTAAAAGCCGAGAAACGTTTTAGTTTAACAAAATTTTCGTGTTCTCTCTCGCTCTCTTTTTCGTCTTTTAAAACTTTCAGCTGAATAGATGACTTTTTAATTCACAAATTTTTATATTTAACTTTTGAAGTTTCTAAACTGCTAGTTTCGCTAAAATTCTTTTAATTTTAGTTATATTTAATCCCACAAAAACTATGGTACCATTTCTTTGAACTGGTCATCAATCTTTTTTGTCAATAAGCCACTTACAAAATGTAGCTCCTATATGGTTTTCTCTATCTATATTTATGCCTTTACTCTCTAGAAAATAAAAATAGGAACCAAAAAAACTGATCGATCGTATGATCGAGTAATAGATTATGAATTACTTTGTTTGCCACAATATTCGCAACATTTTTTTTTTCGAATTTTTAAAATCATAATTAGCACGTAGCCATTATAGATGAAAATTTACTTTGTAAAAATTAAATAATTATATTATGGATGTAGATAACCATTCATTCATTTAATCTGTCTTCTTCATCTACAGCAATGGTGGTTCTCAATCTTTTTTCTGTTGAGGAACACATTTTTTATATTTTAAAATTTGCGGCGCATCTAAATAATTTAAATAATAATTTAGATTTAACAATGAATTTTTATTGACAGATAATTGTATTTATTCTTATTTATTACATTCAGATTACAGCATCGATGGATTACAGACATACTCGTACATGGGATCATTAAATGGCAGCACTTACTGTGGCCCTTACATGGGCCCTTGTTAAGTTATAGCGCCACCTGCGGATTTTGTCTTTTTAGAGAAACTATAATTTTAATTTAATATTTACTCTTTAATTTTTACATTATGAATAACGACAAAAATTTTGGCTGTCGCAGAAATTCGAAGATTTGATTTCTCTAACGATAACCTATTTATAGGAATCGGTACATTGGTTCGACTGCAAAAGAGATATCCAGTCAACTATGTTTCACTATTAATATATACTAGAAATTACCTGCTCATATAAATGAGCAGAAATATAATACTGCATATAACGACAAAAAACACCTTCGAACTCGTATAGGAAATCCAAGAGGGAATCGTAAAATGGCATCCATTATTATCATAGAGATAGTATATTACAACTAGAGGGCGCATACCCCGTCTACATTGAGGAAACCGGCGCCATGCTGATTAAGTATTGCACTATAATATGCATTATATTGCAATATAATGCATATATGCAATATATACTGTATATATACTTATATATTAAGTATATATACAGTATATTGTACTGTATATATTATATATTAAAATAATACATATACGGATGTATAATCAAAGTAATTGTGTGGAAAAATACACAATAATTCACTAAGAAGTAAGATAGTTTGATACT
>WUQG02446161.1:0-13242 GCA_011317285.2 Androctonus mauritanicus
TGGTCTTCCAGAAGGAGCTCATAACAGATAACTCCTCTTAATTCCACCATATACACACTACCATCTTCAAAAACGTGTTAACTACAAGCACTAGTAGTTAACACGTTTTTGGATTCGGAGTTACAGAGCAGTACTATTTTTCTTGTAATTTGTACTACCATCTTCTTTGGGTGAACATCAGTCTTTGGTGTGGTTGTAGTGGTTCATTTCACTTACCCCATGATGTTTTCCATTCCACATTATTATAAAGTATTCATTTTTCATCATCTGTTACAATTTGTTTTTAAAAGAAAATGTTTTAATTAGATTTAAATAGAGTATTGCATACAGAAATATGATCAAGAAGGTTTTTTTGCTTAATTTATGTGGAACCCGAACATCAAAGGAATTAATATAACCAAGCTGGTACAAATAATTTTTAAAACTTGATTTGGATATTATGAATATGTTGGCTATCTCCTGCATTGTATAATGTTGAGTGTTCTCAATTAATGTCTCGATTTGATCATTACCAACTTCAACTACCTGACTGTAGAGAGTTGTCCAGTGAGAAATTTCCAACAAGAAATTTTACAAACTTCTTTTGACATGTTTGATTAGTCACAGCACCTCCACACACTGCACAAATCTTTTTTTGTATTTAAGTTGTGTTTTTACCTTTCTTAAAATAATGAAGTTTATTTTCTTCCATCTCAAATATTAAAATGGCTACAAAAAATTCACCAATTTTGATAAGATTTTAAAAAGCATGCTCATTCAATAGCTATCGCAATACAATCTAAAAAAATTGTTTTGAATGAAGTTAAAGACAACTAAGCACTATTAGAGTCATCTTATGGAAAAAATTGAACTTTTCAGTCAATCAAATAGAACCTGGGATTGAATTAGGAAACCACTCTTGGAAAATTTATATTAATAGTCTATGCCAGGCTTATCAATCCCTATCCTATATAACTCAATAGACTTCCACAATGTTAGCAACCTGTGATAAAGTCTGAAGTTTCACAGCTATTTAGTGATCAGCAAATGATTGAGAACTGGCATTAAAAAATTAACATGCCTTATGAGTAAAGAAAATAATTTTCTTTACCCGTAATGCATTATATATAACTACTATGTAATACTTTATAATTAAAATTTACAATTAAATCATGCTTTTGTTCATTTCATTCCATTATTAAAACAATACAGTAATGTTTAAATCAAAAAATTACAAAATATATGTTTTAATACCAACTAGAAAGAATTCTAAGAATGTAACCTTAACTTACAAAATTAAACTTATGAGATTTTTTGATTTCAATTAAAGTTGAGTTTTCAGGAGTTTTAACTCTGACATTAAATGACGATCCAATATATATTTAAAAGCAATATTCAAACATAGAAAAAATAATAATATGTAAAAAAAGAATTTTTGAATGTTTACAGTCAAAACTTATCTAAACTAAATAAGTACATCCGGATGGCAGTTTTGTATAGAAAAACTTTTTATTTCCTCCGCTACTAACCGAAGGGTTGCAAATCATAAAAGCTAAATCACAAGGCCCAGTACTAAATGAACGAACAGCAATCGAAGTCCCAGACGCATGGACATATATAGTAAGAAAGGGAATAAATAGAAGGACATCTTAATGTACCATTTATATTTAATTATATTTAGAATGCAGTTGTAACTTTTAATTTTAAGATTTATTTGTTCGTTTATTAATTTTTTGTAAGATATAATAACCTTATAGATAGTATTGTAACCATAGAAACCAATTGTTATTATGTTTTGAATTATGTTCCGAATGTTTCCAAGTTCATATGTTCTTTGTTGTTAGCCTCTGAAGATGACAAAATTATAAATTGTCGAAAAAGTTTTTCTATACACAACTGCTGTTCGGATGTACTTATTTAGCTTAGTAACATGAAAATTATATGTAGAGATATCAAGAATATAATGTGTGTTCAGGCATTCTAAAAATGCCATTAATATTGTTAGTTGGAGAATGTGATAGCATTTACACGATTTTTAATTATCTTTATTTGATTGGCATTATGATCTGTAAAATTTTGCATACTAAATTTGAATTGTTGTTATACTCAAATAATATTTGCTATCTATTTAATCTATTAATCTATCTATTTAATAATTTCTATCTATTGACATTTAAAACAGTATAATTCTATTTGAACATCTGTAGTTGAACTAATCCTATATAAAGTAAAATTTAGAAATTCAGAATAATCATATCAAAATGTCTAAAATGAAAATTTAATTCTAATACAACAAAATATTTGGCTAGCAAATCACAAAAATACATATTAACATTTCTCAACCTGTGGGGACACTCCTAGGGGGTGTGCCCCACAAGTTGAGAAATGCTGATGAAGTTGAGAAATGCTCATATTTATGCAATACTTATATTTCTAAATTTCTTGTAATAAACCTGCATTGCAATGTGAGAATGCAACAATCATTGTTTTATTACACATATATAGAGATTGTGTTTGTTATTTAATGATGTTTATATATAATATACATGTCAAAAAATTTTAGCAGGGAAAAAGATATATACAAATACAGTGGTACCTTGACTTACGAGTTTAATTCATTCCATGATGGAGCTTGCAACTCGAATTACTCGTATGTCAAATTAATTTTCCCATTTAAATGAATTAAAATGCCATTAATCCATTCCAGACCCCCAAAAATACTGCATTTTTTCATTATATGTTTTTAAATAAGAAAAAATATGCTTATAAATAACGAATACTGTCTAAAAACACAATACAATTAAAATGTACTGCAAGAAACTGATTTTATTAGGTATAATGTACAGCATTTGCCATTGAGATCAGACGACTCAAAGATATTAGAAATATAACAGCTGAGTTGGTATTTTTCTCTTTAGTACAATATTGTGAAATTTTATCACAATTCTGTAAATTAATTTTATTACAGTACGTAACGAAGGTCTCTCATGCACTGTTAACCTCTAGAATTCCAGAACCCTCTAGAATTTGTGTAAGATTTAGTGCCGGTAAGCCTAATCGTTTTTTTATCTGTATTTTATTTTATTTTCTAGAAGTATGAAAATGCTAAAAAAAATTATAATTTGTCGGAGAGGTATACAGTATTAATACGTATACTGTATTTTGCTGTTGTTAATTTTTTTTTTTCCATTAATTTTTATTTTATTTTAAATGGCAATATTAAGGGGTTAACAAAGGCCTATTACAGGGGGCAAAATAAGTGCTGCCCGGGGCTGATGTTATGCTCCAGGTGACACTTACTTTGCCGCCAGCCACTGCTTGTAACCCGAATTTTAGCTCGCAACTCGAAGCAAGAGAAACGGCTTGTATCTCGAGACACTCGTAAGTTGAGGTACCACTGTAGTCTTCATTTTATGACTACTCATACTTGTGATGGTAATGTCATCAATAAATTTTGTGATTGACAGTGCAATTGACAAAGGTTGGAGTCTCTGACCAATAGTCTGATATTTTGTATAAGACAAAAAGCATTATTTTTTGTCTTGGTTCTTGTATTTTTTATTCAAGGACTATTTATATTATTTTTATTAATATTTGGTTAAATTAACTCTTAAAAATTCCAATAATTTGACTCTAATAAAGCAGATGATAAATATGGATTTTAGATATTAACACTGCATTTAATTATAAAATAAAACATGCTATATTTTGAGTAAATTCATTGTTTCAGTTCTCTTAGAATCTGTAAAAGTTATTACATAAATTTAAAAAATTCTCAATTTAAAATTAACAGATTTGTAATATAATTGTTATTAATTTATGAAAAAAAAAATTTATATATATAATTTTCTTTAATGAAAATAAATCTTAACAAAAGCTCAAATTTAAGTGAAAGATTGATGTAATTATTATTTGCTAAAGATCTTTCAGCTTAAAAATGCCATCTTCAATAACATCTAGCAAAATGATTTATAAATAGAACAAACAATAATTTAAATCTAAGAACATTTACAATAGAATAAAGTAAAGCGGTTAAAGAACTGTTTGTTTTTTAACCACTTTACTTTATTCTATTGTAAATGTTCTTAGATTTAAATTATTGCTTGTTCTATTTATAAATCATTTTGCTAGATATTATTCAAGATGGCATTTATAAGCTGAAAGATCTTTAGCAAATAATAATTACATCAATCTTTCACTTAAATTTGAGCTTTTGTTAATATTTATTTTCATATGAGAAGAAACGAAAAGAATTTGAATTTTTCATTTGAAGTAAAAGATATAATTGGCTTTTTCATCAAAATAGATATTTAGTTTCAGAATGAAGGCAAATGGAATCTTGTTCATACAGAACAAATTAATGCTTCACGAACTGTACAGCAATTGAAATCTGATATTTATGAATTAGAAACTGTACGACAGCAGGTTAGATCTGAAGAGCTACCTGAATTTGAAAAAAGAGTAGAAAACAGTCGTACAAAAGCTTTAGAAGCTATAGATTCATTTATTGGTAGGTATAAAATTTGAAATAGTTTTTAATAATTTATAGTCTTAGAAATACCATAAAATGAAAAATCTGTTTTGAAATGTGTCTTCAGAGAATAATTACAACTGTTATATTATTTTATAGAAGTTAACATTCATTATTAACTAATCTTTGATTGATAAAAGAAAAAATTTTCATTTAATGATAATAAATAATAAAGAATTTCAGTTTAACTAGTTATAAGACATAGATATTATAGTTAAGTAATTAAAAAATATCAATAATTTTATAAAACAAAATAACTCATTACCAGTGGTCAGCCAAATAATTAGATATTAAATTTGAAAATGAATTTTAACCATAATTGTTATGGCATAATTTCCCTACTAAATTTCATAAATTCATTCAGAAATTATTAAAGCCTTACAGATTGTATATAGGATTAAAAAATATTATATGATTGAATTAAATGCAAAGCCATATTTGTACTAAATTTTATAAAAATTTATTGATATTGATTCAAATGTTGTAATGGAGGACAGAGAGAAATAATATGATCAACATTGTGTGTTACTTTTAAGAAAAAAAAGATAAACAAAATGAATATCATAAACTAACAAGTTCTGCTGCTTCTAGGAATACAAGGAATCACAAGCACTTTAAGCTGGAAAAATACATTATTTTATTATTAGATAAATAGTACATATACTAATAATAACCTCTGGTAACATTTTCAACCTTCTATGGCCTTCCTCAGCTAGTTCTCTCAAATGAGCAATAGTATTCTACACTAGTATTTGCAGGTTGCCCCTGTTAGGATGTTTCACAAATAAACATCCAGCAAAGACCTCACGTTAACATCTAAACATTAGACAGAACATTTACATCTAAACATTTACCAACTCGTTGTTGTATAAATATGATTCTGTTAATGCATTTTACAAATTTCTAAGTCATAATTAACAAGTTTTCAGCTAGAAGCTGTTACATTTTACATATCTATGATATTTAGCTCTATCACATACATCACTGTCATTTTAATAAAGACTGAATGGAATGTGCACTGTCTTTCTTTGCAGGCACCAAATTTCTGATTAAAGTACAGAGTGAACTTTATTTTCTCTGAAATTTTCTGACATTTAATAATTATTATTGTAATTTTTAATTGTTTTTTACTTATCTGATTGTATTAATTTAATTTATTTTTATATCTATTATTCAAATTAATTCTTGTCTTAGTATTTATGATGCAATAGGACTAAATATTGTAGATATGTAAAATGTAACAGCTTCTAGTTGAAAACTTGTTAATTATGACTTAGAAATTTGTAAAATGCATTAACAGAATTGTATTTATACAAAAATGAGTTGTAATACCTGATAAACATTTAAATGTCAACATGAGGTTTTGCTGGATGTTTATTTGTGAAACATCCTAGCAGGAACAGCCTGATCAAATACTAGTGTAGAACACTAGATACTCATTTGAGAGAACCAGCTGAGGAAGGCCTTAGAAAGCTGAAAACATTACTGAAGGTTATTATTAGTATATGTACTATATATCTAATAATAAAATAGCATATTTTTCCTGCTTAAAGTGCTTGTAATTCCTCGTAAAATGAATAGCATTTGATATGCTCTTTTATCTTTATATATGATGTTCATGAAGACTTGCAAAAATTATATACATTCTTATCACAATTTATAAACGTGGAGCATTTCTGAAAAATATTCATAAATCAAATTCTTGTAAATCAGGAATTAAATTAACATTAATTTTAAATGGGAAAAAATTATAAATGTATTCATGACTCAAAAAAATGCCTCTTTTTTTCTTCTGAAATATGTTGAAATGCCATTTAATTATGTAAAGCAATAAAAAAATATATCAATAATTACCTTTAGATGCCAGCAGTGTTTTGAAATTAAGCCTAATTAATATAAAAAAATACAAAAATTAAAATTGTGAAATCTCACTTAATTTTCATTGAAATATTTTGAAATTTGCAGCATTTATTACATTTTTTTGTTCTCTTTCTAACAATGCAAGCATTTTTTCAAATTTTATTTTATTTTATTTTTTGCAACTTTTCTTTATGTATATGAGATTTCATATAAAAAATTTTCTTCTTCAATTTTAGCCATCCAATGAAATAATTATATTTTTAGATAATGACAAGTCTTCTGAATAAAATGAAAAAATTTGACTGAAATTTTCAGAAATTATTTATAAAAAGTCATGAGTTATGTAACTTCTATTGAATGAAGTTACAGCATATAATTATTTAAAAAATTACATGAATTCATTGAAATATTGTCATTTTTATTGATATTTCATATTTATTAACTTGTTCTTACTTCATTTACACAATTTTTACCAGTATTTTTTTTATAAATTTTATTTATATGAAAAACTCCTAAATATATATATGAAAATGACATAATCTCATATATAACCAGCTATAATAAATTTTTTATTCCTCTAATTGTACCACAGGTGATTTATTATTGCTCAGCACCCAATTCCTCACACTAATATACAAAGTAGGCTTGGCTGCAATTTCCCAGGAAGCAATAGCTGCTGCAAAGCAATAAAAGTGTTACACCCTTAAAATGATCTGAGGATGATTACATTTGGTTTTTTACAATTTTTTCATAAATTTCAGTGAAATTATAACAAAATGAACAATTAAGATATATTTTAGTTTATTTTAACAGAAGTAACCATTATTTTCTTATTATATATAATATTTTTTAATTTTCAGCATTTTCTAAAAATTTCATAAATATCATTTATCAAATCACATAATTGGGATAATTTTGATGGATGGGATAGAAAAAATCCAAATTCTATCAAACCATTCAAATATAAACAATATTTATTTATACATAATTTTAAAAAAAATTTTGGCAGTTGAAAAAATTTAGGAACCACTGTCAGAATGATATATTTTCAACAAATACACACAAAAAAACCAATTTGCAAACAATTTACACAAAAAAAATTTACAAAATCTGAATTGAATTTTTTAAATTTGTTTTTGTTCCACTTTCTTGATATCTATCGATGTCAAATGCAGTCAACAGGTTAATTTCATACCATAACCTAATGAAAAAGCTTTCTTAAAATTCCTAATAAATAGATGATTGTTAGTGAAGAAGCTTTATATAGATTTTTATTTGCAGACTTCATAATAAAATTGTCATTTTCTATTTGATTATCCAAACTCAATTCCATATCCATAATTCTGTTTTTAGAGAGATCTGGAATGGACTGATTTTGGAGATATATTAGCCAATCTAATCTTGGTAAAAGTGTTCCATAGTGGATCTTAGAATAATCTTGTCATTTATTAACTTCTGTTTTTAAAGTTAGAAAATAACTTTAAAAATAGAAAGAAAAAAATGTTCCAAATAAAAGTTAATACAGTTGCTCCATGAGTTACAAACATTCTAATTATATCTTTCTAAAATTTTAAAAGGAAATGGTATGTTTGTATTAATGAAAGTTTCCAACTCTTCAAGAATTTCTAATTTTATGAGACAGTTCTCTAGCAACAAATATACAAAACTAAACAATTATTTAACATATTACAACAATATTTCAAGATATAGAGTTTGTTATACTAAAAATTTCTAATCAGTCCAATTATAAAATATATTACACATTACAGTATATACAATAGTTCAGCCATCTAAGTGGTTCATAAGAATAATTTGTATCTAATTTAAAAAATTCGTAATTTAAAGCTTACAAATAAATCATGTTTGTAATTTGAATGCCTGTATAAACTGCTGTTTTGCAATTCTATAAAATATTCTTTGCAAGAACACAATAATAATCATATTTTTTACAAATATTATTAAAATCAATGAAGTCATACACTATTATATTTTCTTTATTCATAATAAAACATTTAACATAAAATAATATAAATCAATGAAAAAATTCCATTACATAGCATTTATAGAAAAGTTGAAATTGCTGTTTAGGAGATTATTGGAAATATTTAATATTAATGTTCAACTATCTTTATATGATTACAACAGCAATAATTTAAAGAGTCAGTTCTGATTCATCAAATTATTGGTTTTAGGCAGTTTTAATTGAAATATTAAATTTAATAACCAATAATGTTTCAATTGCCTAAACCTATTGAAACATTAAAACTTTTAATTAATGCTTTATTCTAATTATTTGGCTGAATTATTTTCAAAAAATTATATTGAAACATTACAAAATAAATCCCAATTTAATATAAATAAAATAAAATTTGGAATTGTTGGATGAGAAAAAAAATCATATTTTATATAACAGTTTCAGCACTACGAGCAGGGAAAATACATTCTTCCTCTAGGTTATTGTGAAATCAATCTTCGGAAATACTATAACAGACTTTTATTAATTAAAGTACGTTCGGTTCACTCGAACCCTCATCAGTAATATTATGCTAACAATGTAAGCATAATATAACATAATATACCCTCATCATTAATATAATGTTAGCATAATATTACTGATGAGGGTTCAAGTGAACCGAAAGTACTTTAATTAATAAAAGTCTGTTATAGTATTTCTGAAGATTTATTTCACAATAACCTAGAGGAAGAATGTATTTTCCCTGCTCGTAGTGCTGAAATGGTTATATAGATCCATGGAGCAGTGTAATGTTATAATTCTGAATACATAAACAATATTTTTAATTTTGTCTTACTGTATTATCTTAAAATATTACACATTAATTACAAATTTTAGTTCAGCTATTTTCAGAATTTATTAAATTTAAATTGTGTTTATAATTTATCCTTTGCCTTTCTAAAATTAACAAACACTACATTAAACATATATCACAAACTTCACACTATACTTTATCAGTTTATTATATTTTTAATTATCATTTTACAGCTTCACTCTCTTTCAGGTACTCATTTCAACTCTCATTTGATGATATCTGTATAAATAAGACTGTTGTAAAAAAGAAGTTAAAATGACAAAGAGTAAAACTATAAAATAGTAATGGCATAAATCAGGGATTCTTAATCTTTTGATGACTTCAGACCCCCAATGGATTGTCCAATATGGCCTCATATTCCCTTCACTTAGACTGTTGAAATAATCATCACCATTCTTTATGTTAGTTGCCAGTATGATTTCCAAATATGTCAACAGCTTGAATTTATTGTACTTTAGATATGGATATCTAGAAAAAGAACATGAAAGGTGATGTGCAGTCACTGCCTTTTATATACAGTGCAAAAAAGAAGAAATTTCTAGAAATTTCAAGATACATACATTGACAATAAAGTGTAAATATACACTTGTTCAGTAAATATACATGTATCAAATTTAAATATTAAA
Organism: Androctonus mauritanicus; assembly: GCA_011317285.2. NCBI lineage: Eukaryota > Metazoa > Arthropoda > Arachnida > Scorpiones > Buthidae > Androctonus > Androctonus mauritanicus. The sequence continues at coordinate 9,825 of WUQG02446161.1, forward strand.
ATTAAAATGTGTTAAATTTAAAATTAAAGTTTAAATTTAACACATTCGATTATTCTTTGTTCTTAAGAAATTCCGTTCTTCAATGTATGTACTGATGAGGGACTAAAATTGGGTCCGAAAATGTTTTACAAAATAAATAAATATTTGTGAATAGTGCTATTTTTGAAGACTGTGTTAAAATTAAAGTTGTTGTAAATATACATCTGTATAAATAAATACAAGCATTTGCAGGAAATGCCAAATGATCTCGAAGATTCTATCGTGTTCCATTCACATACTACCCAAATATATATTATTATATTAAATAAAATAAATACCAGTACTCAGTGGTCGAGTTCCATACTTCCAAGAGGTATGGATACCCCCGGTTAAGAATCCCTGGCATAAAGTATAGTCTAGTCTAAGGTTTTCTCACAAATGCTTAGTTTTAGTGTTATTTGTTGACATGTTCTTTTTTTTTTTAAATTATTTATTCCAAATTTGGCACATTTGATGATTTTTATCATTTCTATAATAATTTATTTGGTTTTGAATTTGTCACTAATGCTGTTTCTGAAAAACACTATTTAACTGAATAAAAAAAATATCATTTAAATTCACATTATTATAAATGTTATTTGTTGGAACAAGACTTCTTCATTATCATTTAACACAAAATCTATAAAATTATTTTTATAACTCTGTTTAAAAATTAAAAATTTATAATTTTGAAAATTTTCAACATTTGTAATGTCTGGCAAAAGTTATTGTATTGTCTAAAACAAACATTAGTTAATTTAACTTATTGGATAGATACCACATTTAATTTCAATTTATTATATCAATATTGGAATAATTTCAGAATTTTCAATAATAATAATAATTTTGGTATTTTTTTCAAAATTTATGAAATTTGAATATTTATTCCAGCTATATTGCTTTTGACCTATCTGATTTTCTTCCAAAAACAAAGATTCAAAATCCACAATTTAAAATGAAACCTGAAATACTACAAATTTAGAAATAAAATTTTTGCAATATCTAAATGCTCTATCACTTGTTTTTGTTACCTAAGCAGCATCACTAAATGAAATGTGACATTAATCACAAAAATCCTCCCAACAACTCACTGACCAGAAAAAAAATCACCAGATCATCATTATTAATTCAAATTTTTATTTAAAATTTTGTTTAAAAAAACACTGATTCTTCATAAATTAACTGTGCTACTTATTTTATTTTTCTCATATATTTTCTCTATATTTCAATAATTTTTATAGTACTTTGCTGAAAATTTAAAGTCATAATCATAAATATTTATGCTAATTATTAATTATGCTACAGTGCCATCATCTTTTGGATTAATAATTGCTTAAATTTAGATTGATAAATTGTCTAAAATAGTAATATATAAACTTCTTGAAATGTATATCTACTAATTGCCATAGTATTCTAATGAGTTAAGATATCAGGGCATTAACCCATAGTTCCCAGTTTGACTCTGGGACATGACCAATTTTGATTTCAGAAAATTAATCTGAAATTAAATTTCAGTTATTAATTACAGGCATGGCCCTGTATTTAATAACTGAATCAACTGAACAATGGTAGTCTGGAACATAACTATCATGATAGTGATATATTATGGCAGTTACTTTCCAGACTATCATTGTGAAATGAATCGCAGCCATTTTTTCATTTGCTAATGCATATAAAATCCTAGAAATATACTTAGGCTATTATTAAGTGCACAATAATGTTAAGACTAAAATTTGGGCAGATGGCCATGTTTTAAAATATTTGTATATCATGGAAAATCCAAGTTTGATTTCAGATCTCACACCTTCAGTTTTTCAGGATAATTCCAAGCCCAGACTATCTATGTGTTAATTTATTTTTTATGTATCTATTCTAAATATTATTTTGCAGATAATTAAAAATGAAACTACTTTAGATACTATGTAATGAAATTAATTTACCAAGACAGCACTTATAAGCAATCTAAAATAATTTATTTAATTAACCTATATTTTATTTACTACACACAATATATTGAATTTTAAATTTCAAAGAAAATTTAAATTTTAAATTATTTTGTAATATTTATTTCTGTAGTTCTAATGTTTGATTATAACAGCATTTTTTCTTGTATTGCTGAAGATTGCTAATCTTTAGCTGAAAATGTTTCATTTAAATAAGTTATTTCATACTTATAAGTGCTGTTTTGATATGTTAATTTCATTTTGCAGATAATTTTCTTTTTGAGTTATAAAATAAAAACATGGAATATAACTGAGAAGCTCTAAAAAGGAAATCACTATAAAATGAGATGCCTGTAATAGATGGTGGCACTGTAGCATAAATTAATAAAAAATAATTATTGATTACAGTTTAATTCTAAAATATTCCTCATGTGAGTCATTTGCATAATTGTAACATTTGGACTTCAGTTCTTCCTCCTTTTCTTCTTTTTCAATTTCTTGTTTTCTTTTGTATCAACAAAATTTTTTCTTTATAGAATGATAACTGGTTATGGTTAGATAACTGAACATAGTTCAGTTATTATAACCATAACCATAGGCTGAAGAATAAAAATAGATTTTATATTTTATAAAATATTTAGATGCAGTTACTTGATTAAGATATAAGAAACTAATAATGTCCAACTAATATAGGTAGTCCTTGATTTGTGATGGAGTTTTGTTTTTAACCGTGCCATCATAAAACAATTGTAAGTCAGAAATGCCTAAGATTAATGGATTTCTCGCTACTAAGATTTAACAGGACAGTATATGTTAATTTAATAAACATAAATAACTTTGCATTTCCTTATCTCTACATTAGTGGGATGTGTGATTATATAATTATGTTGGGTATATTCATTATCTCAGTTTTACTTTCTATAAATCTGTTTATTATTAGATATTCATATTTTGAAAGAAAACAAAATTAAATAAATCCTATATTTATAATAATGATTTTCTTTTATCTCCAAATATTTGCTTTTAGTAATTTCAATTTTTAGAAAAGAATTTCTGAATTTTAATATAAATTAAACGTTTATTTTTATAATATAAAGATTCCAAGGAAAACTGCTCTCAACAGTAAATGACTACTATACAAAGAAATAATAGCACAAGTGAGCAGACCTTTTGTTAGCTTGTACACAAAACAAGTTTATTAATTAAAGTAAGAGTGGTGCTTTTGGCTTTCTTTAGCCATCTTCAGCTTTTACAAAATAACAGATAAATAATTCTAGAAGATTAGAACAATACAAAATTTTGAATACGTTCTTAAACAGTAACATTATAAAACAAAAACATAGACATTTCAAGAAATAAAATAAAAATAAAAGTTAACAATTTTGGGATAATATTATGGTATATAAAATTAATGTAGAATAATAACATATTAGAATCATGAGCTACCTTTTTGAGTC
>WUQG02446172.1:0-13242 GCA_011317285.2 Androctonus mauritanicus
CACCATGCCACACCTAATCAGTTCGGATAATGGTCTATCCGGTTTATATCAGGCCATTAGTCAGGGACTTGAATCCTTTGTCAACTGCATTAACCAATTACAGAATTTATCAATGACATAGCCTTCATGAGCATTGAGTAGTCATAAGTTGAGGACTACCTCAACTTATGACTACTCATACTATTTTAAATTTTTATGTTAAAAAAATAATTTCAGTAATAGAAATAAATTTGGCTTTAATTCATTTATAGCAAAATTTTTATTAACACTAAAATTTTTTATTAAACAGAATTTTTAACACTAATTTATATTTAACTCTGTTTAGAATATTTTTAAAAATATTTTAATTAATAGCATAATATATAAACAGTAAAATATTATTTTGACTCAAATAATTATTATAAATCTAAACAAAACAATATTAGAAAATTAAAATTTATAAAGAAAATTTAATTTATTTAAATTAAAACTTCCACTAACAATATAAAATACTCAACTTTACTTATTTGACAAAATATTACCTAGAATGAAAGCTTATCAACTGCTAACTATGGAATTCCTCTTACAATTGGACTTATTTCATGAACATTTATTTATAGTGATTTAGAATTCTACTTTGCATTCAATGTTCATTTACATATATTTGATACATAATAATAATTATTAAAATCTAATACATAATTACAGATCTTTTAACAAAAATGTCATTATTTTAGAATTCCTTATAATTTATAAAATTTATTTTCAAAACAATTATTCTTATTTTTGACTAATTTTCTCTTTTCTTTTAACTTAATTTTTTTTTAATATCAACAATGATGTTATACCAGATCAGATGATGTCATATCTGAGAGAATTTAAGATATTTTTTAATTTTTTATATCAGAATATCAAATCATCCATAAAACATTTATTCCATTTAACTAAATTGATATTCCGAAGTAAACATAAGAAAAAAAATAAAAGAAAAGCTTTTATTCCCTTAGTCACAATCGTAATAAAAACAAAATTATTAAATATTATATAAGTACTCTTTGATTTAAAAATAATTTATTCACAAAATATTTTATCTAACTTGAAAAGTTAACTCAATCTAGAAGAACTTTTCAAGTTAGAATAACTTGAAAAGTTCTTCTAGATTCAACATGAAGCTTTTACTCTTCATGTTGAATCTAGAAGAATGAAATCTATATATATATACTTATTATGCAATGCAAGCTATTAATCAGACCATATTAAAAATTGTTTATTTTTTTTTATTTGGAATTTTATCAATTTTTTTAGAATTTTGAATATAAATTTCCAGTTATAATAAGGATTTTTGATGAAAGCTTTTTATCTGGAAATGTGCTCACTTTTTAAAAATATGATTGTTACTAACCATTTATCATCATCATGAAATTTAAAACTCGTAAATTTTTGAAATTTTCTAAAACTTGAAAACAAAATACCATGTTCACATGTACAAAAGTTAGTCACTCTGACATTCATAAACTTGAAGAATATCTTTATTAATAAATTAATGAAGTATTAAACAGATACAAGAAACTTATTTGGAATAATTTGATATATAAAAATAAAAATATTATAATCATAAAAATGAAAAATATTTACTTTGTAAATTATAACTATAATTAATATCAGAGATAATTATATAGAAACAATTTTATTTTTATACAACAACAACAATCTTAACTGTTTTGCTAAAGATAGTAATTAATCATTCTGTAAATTTTCATCATCATCAGAATTAAAACTATATATACATTTTGTTATAAAATGGATTGTTGCTGAATCTTATTTTATATTCTCCAATGTGTGTTTTAATATTTACTAGCCAATATGCCTGGTATTGCTTAGGAATTTTTTTGACACAATAATGTAATCATGATATCATATATTTACCCATATTTGTCACTCATTATTTCATAATACTAGTATCATATATTAATGATACTTTGTAACATCACAATTATTATTTTGACAATGACATTGTTTTTGGGATCTTGTTGCAAAGATTTAACCCTAACCTTTCTAATTTGTTTTTATTTTGGATATTATGTTTAGTTTAAGAATTAACTTACATTTAATGTCCTCCACCTCAGGAAATTATAAATTATGAGTTACAGAATAGAACCACTGATATCTTTCCAATAAACTTGTTTTTCACCTGACATTATCTATTCTAAACTAATATTAGTGATCTGATTCAAAAATTAAAAAATGCTTCTTATTGAAGATTTATAATTGTTAAATAATTATCATCAAATTGTAAAGAGATTGTGATGAATTGTTTTAGCTGTAAATTAGAATTATAAAGTTGTTGCATAAATGCATGTAAATGAGTCAAGCACAGGTCTTGCAAAAGTTGTTATAAAAAGATTCTTGGTGTTAGAGACAGTGAGGTATAGTTTTAGAACAGTAACTGTATTAGTAACTTTCAATTATCTCTTTTGATATTGATAACTAATTGCTTTTTTGTCAGTGTGTGGATGTAATAGAATAAGATATTTTTATATTATTTATTGTTTTATTAATAAATTTATTGTTGTTTTGGATTTTAGATTAATCATTAAACAAATTTTCATTATTAATTTGTTTTGTTGTTTTATTATTATTTCAATAAAGCTATTTGTTAATATTTCTGTTAAGTGTTTCTGGATTCAATAGATTATTTTTTATTTTTTAACTTGTTTTTGAATTTAACCAATTTACTATTCCATAACTGCACTAATTTTTTTATTTATAATATTTATTCATTACTAATTTTATTTCTAAAATTTGTTCATTACTTTTAATAATGTGAGATTCTCAGCTGTTTGTTTTATTCTAGTAGTTATTAAATTTTGATTTACTAATAACTACTATTTTTGGAATTTATTTTCTAAAAGTTAGAAGACATGGCTCAGATAGGACTCTGAAGAGTTGTATAACTCTTAGAGTAATTAATATTATTGATAATTTTGAATATTGTGACTCTGCACTGTGGCCAATCTAAGAATTGATATCCCAATGATGATCTGCATATTCAATGATGTAATCTCTGGACCAAATTATCCATCTAAAAATTACTATACTAAATCTTAAACAGTATATTCTAGCGTTAAGTAGTCAAGATATGTAGTATTATTTAGGAATTTATTCTGTTTTTACAATGACATCACCATGACATCATATACTGGTATATATGTTTGATGCCATCTATTGTTACATCATACATTAATGATAATTTGTGACATCATCTATTCTTTTATCATAATGTTGTCATGTCAGTGTAACAATGGCATTGTTGTGTAATGTCATCAAATATGAACTAAAAAAAACAGTAAAAACTTTTGAAGTATAAAGCAAACTATGTAGATTTTAAAGGGAATATTTCCAAGATCAAAGATATATCAAATTATCATTAATTGTAATTCAATAATTTCAATTTTTGTGGACTTAAATTATTAATAATTGACAATGTTTTAAAATAAAATCCATAATTTACTACTACTTTTGATCATTATTTAAGAAACAATAATATAAGAGATATCAACAGAAAAATATTCTTTATTTGTAATAACTATCAGTTAGAAAATTTCAAAAATTTACAGTGTCTTTAGGTTTATATCTCCATGTACACTGCTTATGACAATGGGGTGAAATAGGGTTCAGTTCAAATCTCATTGTCATAAGTTAGAGTGATCTTAGGTCAAAATCCCAAAATTTATGGATTTCTCACTATTAATTTTTACTAGTATACACTATTAAACATTACATTATCTTAAATGTAACTACTAGAACCAGACCTAAGAAAAGGAAGTTTTCTCTATATCAGACCATTAGGTCAGAGTTTAAACCCATGGAATTTCATTGACCAATTACAGAATTTATTGATTACATCATCATCTTAATATGTGGCCATAAGTTAAAGTGGTCATAAATCATTGAATACCTGTACATAAATAATAATATTTGACTTGCTTTTCAACCTATATCAAATATATAAAACACAAGATGTGAAAGTTATAAACTTATATAAAATCTTTTAATTAGAGAGAGAATACAGCAGGTTCTTGACTTATGACCTATGCAACTTACGACCATTCGACTTTACGAACACAATCGTAAAGTCGAATATGAAGATGATAATGTGAATTTATAACATAAATTCACATTATTGTACAGTGTACATATAGCCTACTCAACTTACGACCAATTCGTGTTACGACCGGTCTCTCGGAACCGATCGTGGTCGTAAGTCGAGAACTAGCTGTACCATTTTTTTTTGATAGAAATTTAACTAAATTAAACTTAATTTTATGATTAATTTATTGAATTTATAATTATTTCTCTTTCTGCATTTTTTTCTTTCAAAAGTAATAAATTTATTTATAATTTAGGTTTAGATGTTCCATTACTTCCCGATTCACCACTTAGGAGGAGAGTAGCAGAAAGGTCAAACCTTGACATAAATGAAGGTGGTAAACTTGATTAAATTTATCAGAATAATTTTTTAAATAGAAATGTCATTCTTAAACAACTTTAATTATTTACTTTATCTAGAAATTAATAGGAATAGAGAATTTTATAGAACAGCAGATGTTAGACCACCATTTACCTATGCGTCACTTATTAGGCAGGTTAGTAAAATTAAATTATTTATGCTCTTTACAGTACTAATTTTATAAAACATGAATTGACTAGATATTAAAAATAATAGCTTAAATTAGCCAAATTAATATATCATAATTAAACAGTTAACATTGAAAATTATTTTATCCAGTCTTGGTTAATGAATAATACTAAAATATAACAGTAGAATACTAAAACAGAAAAATTTAAAAAGGTAATATTGTTAGAAGTTGGATAAATCTAAAAATATTTATTATTTTCTTGCTTGTTAAGAATTTGAAAAGACTAATATATTTAATGTCAGTTTATGTATGCCAAAAATATATATAAGGCTTAAGTTATATTCAGTTCTTAAAATCTTGACAATAAATTTCAAATGAAAATGACAATTTGCAACTATTGAAAAGCTAGTAAATGTAGTTTATTATTTGAAAAAGAAAATATTTCATTATAATTATTGGTATATGTTGATATGAAAAGAAATTTAAATGAGAAACTAATCATTTCATTTGTCTGTATTTCTGAATTTTATAAGTTATAGAAATCTTATAAATTAACAAATTAATATGTTTTAATCATTATTATTAAATATTTTAATAAAAATAATAAAAATAGAACTGATATTCTAATTTATTAAATGCATGTACTATTCCTAAAAGAAGACAATTTTATGTGTTATTTGTCACAAAATATTCTTTTCCAAAAATCTGAATTACTTGAATAATATAGAGCATTTTATAATGATCTTCAGCATTTCAAACATTTATTATAAGTAAACTGCTGAACTTATGCTAATGAAATCAGTTGCAGAATGAAAAAAGAGCTCTTAACAGTTTTCTTTTCTTTTTTTTTTATCTACAGATGTTCAATATGTGCACTATGGGTAACATGGACACACTGACACAATAGTCCAGTTTTTGCCACACTATTATCAGCATGGGCTTGTTGATAGTATTTACTGTTGCAATGATATGCTCTCTTAGATCTGCAAATATAATATGACATCAGTGGGGTAAATACCTATTCTTTAATATAACCCCACAAAAAGAAATAACATGATGTGAGGTTTGGTGATCTTAGGGACCACAGCATCATGTTCTAGTTATTTTCAGACATATGTCCTATCTAATTCCTTAGCAGCATTGTACTTAGATAAAGATAAACCTCATTGTGGAAATGGGTGGGACAACTGTTTTATTGAAAATGAAATCTGGTTTTTTTGCAATTGAACCATAATTCTAACATGTCTAGATATATCATTCCTGCTACTGTTTACTCCCAGAAAAAGAATGGTGTGCATGCATGTCTGTGTATACACTTATTCACAGGAGATGGCACAGAACATATTAACTTTCAGAGAATCATATTGTATTCCACATAGACATGTGGGTCTATAATTCCCCTTATACTGACATTGTTTACTTTGCCACTGATATACAGTAGAAAGTAGCTTCACTACTGAAAATTATCTTCTCCACAAAACCTTCATCCATCATCATTATATCTTGGAACAATAAACAAAAATCAAGCTGACACTTATGATCATCATTGGATGAATGTTACATTAGTTGAACACTGTATTTGTTTGAAGAACAAACATTTATGGACAACCTTCCACGCTATTGATTTTGACATTACCAGTTCTCTAGCTATAGTTCTAGTTGATTTCTGTGAGCTGAGCACAAAACATCATGTACATGTTCTCTGTCTTTCTCTGAAGTTGATGGGTAACCAGTTGATTTTATCTTATGCAGACAACTTTTTCTTTAAACTGATTGTATTCTGCAAAATTGAATTGTTACTAGATGGGCTCTTTTCAAATTTTGTGCAAAATGCACATTGCACAGTAATTATTGGCCTAATAGCGTGAAATTTCAACAAGTAAAACAGTTTCTCCACACATGTAATAACCATTTCACAACATATACGCTAATGCAACCTAATGACAAGAATGTGAGCTATAGCTGATTGAAGTATACATGCAAAAAAACCTAAGTTCTTTCCTTCTGCACTGATTTCATTAACATAAGTTCAGCAGTTTACTTGTAATAAATGTTTGTAATCTCAAAGTTTATTATAAAACACAGTGTATAATTTGATTTGATTTTTCTGAAACTATCATCATATACATTAATAGTCAAATGTAGCTGGCTACTGGTTGGATATCCTTTTTTCGGTTGAACTACTGTACCGATTTCTATAAATAGGGTACCTTTAGAAAGGTCTAATTTTTGGATGTCTGTGACAGCCAAAATTATTTGTTGTCATTAATAATTAAAAAATTAAAGAATAAAAATTACATTGAAATTGTAGTTCCTCTAAAAAGACTGAATTCACAGATGGCACCGTAAAATAATAATGAATGCCATTTTACAATTCCCTCTTAGATTTCCTCAAGGATGTTTGGATTCCCTACACAAGTTTGGAGATGTTTTTCGTTGTTATATACAAGATTATATTTCCACTCATTTATATGAGCGGATAATTTCTAGTAATAAATTATACGGGCTTTAAGTGTTTTCCAAATAGTTTATAAAAATAAACGGTTTTTTGCAAAAATTTCCAAGAAAATTACCATCATTCTGAATTTGAAATGCTCTTAATTAATAAATTTGAAAACTTAAATAATAAATATTTCCCACTTAAAAATATTTGAAGAGATGATTTCTCTTAACTCAGGGATGGGTAACTGATTTTTTTTCTTGGCTATTTCTGTGGCCAGTTATTTATAAAAATAGCCACATTATTAACTTTGCACTAAATCATTAGATTGTTTATTGGACAGTTTATCTAGACTTTAAAAAAACTTTTAATTTTCACTGGAAAAACCTGCTTGCTAGTATTGCAATTTTAAATTAATGTACATTTATAAATTTATTCAAAAATTGTTTGAGAATACATGTAGTCCCGACTATGACCACTAATATTTATGACAGCAATATTATTGTTAAATTCTATGATTGGTTAATGCAATACAAAAAGCTCCTTTTTTGTCTAGTTTTTGTATTTATACAACCATAACGATATAATCCATTGCTTCGTAATGTTCAACAAAAATAATTTATAAATGCACTTGAAGCAAGTATGAGTAAAGTTAATTTATTCATAAAACGCTTTCGGACCTTTTTCCGATCCCACATCAGTACAGTCTTTCCTAAGAGTTCTTAGGAGAGACTGTACTGACAAGGGAGTGGAAGGTCCAAAAACGTTTTACGAATAAATTAACTTTATTCATACTTGCTTCAAGTACATTTATAAATTATTTTTGTTTTTGTATTTTTGTGTCTGTTAAGTTTATTTTGATAAGGTGGAGTATAATAATAAATATTGATAGTGAGCAATCCATAAATTTTGGACATTTCTGACTTAACAGAGGGTTTTAACCTGCAAAGTCGCTATTTTCTATCGAATACTAATATGAATAATAAATACTTAAACCTAATGATTAACACAACTCTGCAAATCCAGAGTTCTGCCTGAGCTCAGGTCTTTTACTATTTTCTAATAAATATAAGTATATTCAAAATAAACAATTATCTAAGTAACGTCTAACTGGCAAAGTAGAAAACCAGATAAAATGTACAACTATAAAAGTATCAAACAAGTGTTAGAACTAGACCGGCAAAATCTACGTTAGAAACTTACAACTAATAAATAAAACAAGTTAAATAACAATAAAAATATAAATTCATTAGACTTAGAAACCACTTACAAAAGTGTAACCAAAGCTTTAATAAAGTAACTTTAAATAATCAACAAAACTTATTTAATCAAAATTTAAATATTTAAAATCCAAATTAATCACACGAAATAAATCTTAAAGACTACTTAAATTCTAATACCTCCACAATCAATACAAACTTTAAACCATTGTAGACCTTTTACAAGAATTCACTAATGTCACTCAAGCAATTTCACTTTGAAATCAACATCTCTGTGTTACACCTCTCCGAGTCATTGGAATCTTAGACTTTTCTACTAAGTGACGTACAGTCCCGCATTGCTTCATTTACATAAGTCATGCAACAAGTTTAATTTTACTAGTTTACAGAAGTAAATCAATTTGTGTCATCCTCTTTACATTAAATCATAATACCAAACACAACATCGATAAAAGATCATTCTTATATTCTTATATCAGATCAGTGATAAAATTATTTAGATGAGATGACGTCACAAACCGAGAAAGCTCTTTCGGAAGATGGATGTCCGTTCCGTAAACACATGATTACCAAATATTAAGACAGAGAACATGGAAGTAAGTTAACTCTTAAACAAAAATATGACATGTTAAATAATAATGAATATAACGATAAAATAATAAGAGCATAAGGAAATAATAAATAGGAGAGGTCAGAGTTAACCTCTTCACAGTATAATTATTTGTATGGTTTGAAATGCCTTTCTCATGCTTTTAAACTGCTTTTTCATTATTCTAACTTACTAGTGATAAATAATAATCCAGCACTCCTTAGCAATCAACAAAAACATCCTTTATTGCTATATACAAACGTTTTTGGCAGCACTAGCTGCCATCATCAGACATTCAAATAACAGCTAATAGAACATAGAACAATTTCAATTTTAAAATGAATAGAACTTAGTGGTGCTATGGTAACCCCAATCATCAACATAAATAGAAATGAAATAAAATAAAACAAAACATCATGTATAATACTATACGCTTAAACATAAGGTGGCTAAATTAGTGTACACTGATAAATATAAATACCAAACATAACATATATATATATATAAATAGTAAATAATAACTAATAAATAATAAAGATTAACTTAAGTGCATAACTGAAGCCATAAAAAATAACAATAATGAACAAATAATCAGTTGGCTGGTAATATCATATAAGTCTTAGGTTCGACTAAAGTCTCTCTTAGTTTTTTTAAGGTCTCTCAACATGCACTTCCAAGCTGCTGATAACTCTGCAGCAGGCCTGTCATATATTAGGTCTTGGTCTTCTCTTCTCTTCCAAATCTGTATAGTCTCCTGCATTACCACTTGCAATGGCATCCTAATTGTCTTAATTATTTCAGCTCAGTTCCATTCAACTTACTGAGCCGAAATAAATTATTTAATTTCCCATATTCAACCCAGGAAATTTTTGATTCAAAATTTTCTATAAGAAATTAATTTTTCAATTTACATAAAAAATCTTAATTCAAATTATTTACACAAACTGGGAAATACTTATACTATTGCAAAAGGAAGTAACAAAATTTTTTTATATGAACTGTTAAAATAAAATTTTAAAATAGCATATTAAAAACATGAATTGATTTGGTATCCTATATGAATTCTGAATCAAAATACTTTAATATTTGTCTGATGATGGTGATAATGATAACAGATCATATTTTAATGCTAGATATACTTACTGGTGATTTTGTACAAGCTCCATAGAGTTTCACAATGTTAGAATGGCATACTCTAGATAACTGGCGAACCTGCAAAAGAATTTTGGTATTTTTTTAATTCAATTTTAAAATGATTAAAATTTAAAGATTTAAATTTTTTTTAAATTATATATAATTTAAAAAATATAAATTGAAATATGTTCTGTATAAAAATAATATAAAGTTTAATTAACTTCTATAATAATAGAAGTACAATCATTCCTTAATTTATCTAAATAATTAGGTCAGGAAGTTTTTACATTATTCAGATATTGTATAAATCAGAAAAATAATTTTTTTAACAAAAATTCTGAATTAAAAACTCCTGGAACTAGGTGGATTACAATGATTGCACCTACACAACATTATGACACTATGATGTTCCATGACTGAAAGGGAGACAATATTGCTTGGAATATCCTATCAGCAATATGATACTTGAGATTAAAAAACAATATACAAATACAAATAAGATAATATGAAATTTTAATAATGTAAACAAACATGTTTGAACTTATAACCTACAAATACAGTAGACATTTTTATATCTGAAAAAAATAATAAAATCATGGAAAACATTTTATATAAAATCAAATTATGTAAATCAAGTATTTTATAAATCAGAAAGAGGTGTAAACTTTTATAGAATCATAAATCTGCCTGTTTTCTTAATGAAATTATATAAATAACAAGTAATATTAGTAGAAAAGAGTTTTTTTTTATTTATGTAAAATGTTCTCTCTTTTATAGATCCTCATCAGTACAAAAATAATCAAATAGCTGCTATGGAACATATTAATTTGAAGATATTTAAATATAAAAATTAGTTATGTATAAACAAATTATTTTAAACATGAATTTTAACATTAAAAACAAGAAGTATATCTTTAATATCAGATGTAAAGTCTAGATTATATATACATAGAAAATAAAGTAAAAATATAATTAAAAGATCCTAAAAATCATAAATAGGCTTTTGTGGGGTCTCCAGAGATTGCCTTCAGGTCTCCATGGACCACCTTCATTAATAATAATTTATACAGGGTGTATTGGGGAAGCCTCTTTAGGTTTCCTCTGATTACAGACCACCTTCATTAATAATAATTTGTACGGGATGTATTGGGGAGCCTCTTCGGGTTTCCTCTGATTATTATAAGAAGTAAAAATATATTAAAAAAATTAATGCTCTTTGTTAGCACAAAGTACAGATGTGTGTCAGAAGACCTATTCAGGTCTCCTCCAATTGATTAAACATCTGGAGTGTGTTTGTTAATTACAACGGAATGTCGTAGTGATTCAAGTTGTGATAAACAAGAAGATAAATCTGTCATAGGGCCTGGTGTCCTAAAACCAGGAATGACGTGAGAGTCACGAATTGAATAATAACGACATTTTGATAGCACTTTCAAGTGACAGATAACACGTTAACTTGTCATGTTTACGAGTCCGAGGGTTCCCGTCTACCTCTGTTCTCAATTAAAGCAAACAAACTTGCAACTTGGGAAAAGTTACGATGACACCAAGGAAATCATGTAACTTGTAGGTGACGTGCAGGTGGTGAGAAAACGGAACCCTTGGAATGCAAGCAGGGAAAACCCTGCTATCTAATGAGATAGTGAAGGGAAAATTTAATCACGAGAGAGTGACAAGATTGGGGAGTCGAGGAGAAAACGTCGAGGCAGACAGACGCAACACGTTGAAGATGGAGAGAGAAAGAACCCGACTCCCTACAGAAACCCGTATCTTGGGCAATAAGCCGTCACTTCTACTATAATAAGAGAAAGAGTCTTGTAGTCTCAGTGATTTCCTTACTCAGTGAACAACCAATTTTTCTGCATAATATATGTATTCTGGACTAAAGACTGTGCCGTGAATTTTATGGATTAGAGACTGTGAGTGTGAGTGTGTAAAAAGAAAGAAGAATACAAGATAACTCAATGGTTCATTATTATTTGACAGGTATTTATCCTCACATGGAGAAAATGTGTCTCCGGTATTTGTAAATCTCTCTCTCTCAATAAAGATCCTGGTTTCTGTTAACCGTAGTTATCTCTGTTTGTGCTGGAATTGTTTCACTTTGCCATTCTACCACATGTGTCAAACCACTTAACAACCATAGGCTAATGCCTGTCCTGTCGTCGTTAAATTCAATCGTCTGCTGTCCAGGTTCCTCACACTTTCTGTTATAAATGAATCTAATAAAATATATAACATAATCTAGTAAAGAAAAAAATATATCTAGCACACCATTACTATGACAAAGCAAGATTTTCTGGGTCATTATCATTAATTAGGTCTATTCTTATTCTTTGCTCTGAGAATAATTTATGGCTGAAGTTATAGAGGCTCCTAAATTATTCCAAAGCAGTTGTACAATAGATGCTTTGCTCCTATATGTGGACAGGTTTTGTTCATAAGCTCTGGATTCTAACACTGTGTCCATCTTTGCTGCAGGTATGGCTGCCTTATGTTCTTTAATACTGATAGAAGAGTAATACTTAATTTTGCCTATGTACTGCTGGATGGCATTGTATTATGTGGTTGTAAACTGGGATAGAATAGATATCAGATATCCTGTCTGAGCTAATGGCATCCTTATCATTTCTAAATGCTGAAAAAATGAAAGTTTTTCCTATCAACAAGATTACATTGGGTATCTTTAGCTGCTCCTTTAAGCACAATATCCAGTGATGGATCATATGTTATGGGGCAATAATGCTGATTTTATTGCTCTTGGTTATCAATGGATGTCATAGATTTAATAACTTCTTTCCGTAATCCTTTTATGACCTTACAGGCATAACCATGTTTTGCAGCCTTGTGCAATTATAAAGCAGAATTCATGTATTCTATCTTCATATCTCATACAATGTATATGAACTTTCAACAAAAATTGTAACAATTATATTACAAATAATGTTACAATTATTAATACAAGGCACCAACTTACCTAATCAAAACAATTTAGGCTAAACCTAAATTATTTTGATAATTTAGACTTAGCCTAAATTATTAATTGTATAGATATTAATTTATCTATAGAATAAATGAATCATTAATCCTATAGATAATGGCACTAAATTCATAATTAATTATTAAAATACAATTTAATTCCAAAATATTAAACTAACAAGGAGAGGACACAGCTGACTACCCACCGATTTTGATGAAACTGAACAGATGTAATCTAGAAAAAAGATATTGAATACGTGT
>WUQG02446183.1:0-35403 GCA_011317285.2 Androctonus mauritanicus
ATTAATTTTAATTTAATTTTTATCAAAATATAAAAATTTTTAATAAAATTTAAAAAAAATCTTATCTACACATCACTATAAATTTAAAAAATAATTTTTTTTTCTTTTAAAAACAGCATTACTATTATTACTGTTCAGATCACACGTACAGTCAAGGGCGAAAGTTCATGGATAATAAATGCTACATGATAGGAAATATAAGCGAGTGGAAATTATGCTGAGCCCAGTAATAAAAAAAAACTTGTGTTTTTTTTTAATACAAAATTTAATTTTGTCTTTAAGAAATTTATTATTTAAGAACTTCAACAATAATAATTGGTAGTTTTAGTCGTTCTAGATAATTTCCAGTTTAAAATTTTTCGTTGAAACGATTGAAAATTATGCGATTTCACTAATTGGCGGTAATTTAATAAAAATCGTTTATTGAACTAAGATTATTTATAAAACAGTGTCTTATTGTTTGATATAGGGGAAGCCCCTGGGAAATAAAAATGTTTTCGTAATTACAAAGCATATTTTGAATCCTTTCGGAACTACAAAGTTGGAAATTCATTTCGACCTTCGAGAAATGAGGATATATATAATACGTACCGCTATCAATGCCAAATATAAAATATGAACAGTTCTCGCGTAATACGAGGGAAATAACCTCGTTTAATTGGCCTATAGACAATGACAAAGCTGAAATACTTTCTCTGGTAAACAAAATCGAAAAACGTCATTCCAGCAAAAAACTATTTTTTTTAAAAATCCTAATAACTTTAATTGCATATAGAATTATCTACGTGGTATAACTTGCATAAAAGAGAAATTTTTATTAATATAATAATTTTAGTGGATGTTTTCTTTGTCGTTAAAACAGCCGAATTTTAAACTTTGCAGATTCTTAATTACAATTAAAAAAAATGGGTATTTAAGTGACTTTATTCATCAATTTTTGTTAAGAAATTAACTATCTCGTATGCAGTTTTCGATCTATGCACTCTGAATTAACCTTAACCCTTTCGGTTTTGCTGTGCCATTTTTGGCAAACCTACTTTAATCAATGAATATTTGTTTCCATTATTACCCAGTGTGCCAAAAATGGCACATTTTTATATCTCAAAATCTGTTAGAAATAATAAAATTTTTGTCCGAAAACATATCTTAGAATTAGCTCTAGAACTCAAATCTGCAGTTTCAAAATTTTCTGAACCATAGAGTTAAATCAGGTCCGAAATCAGGTCCAAACATAAAAAATGTATCGTAAAGTATCGCTGTTTAGAACGAATGAATATACTAATCAAAATATTATATTATTTAATTTTATTGATAACGATTTAATTAATCTGTTCGCCTCAAGAGAGAGAGAGAAAGAGAGAGAATTTTTATTATAAAATTATTTTTTTCTTGTTCTACAGTTTTAATAAAAACAGCTTTTTATGAATTCATTTGATTTAATTTGAAAGATGTTCTAAAGAAAGTAGGTTTCCATTGTGTCTGCAAGACGTAGCCTTGACACGGTGATTAATGCTCTGCTTTAACTGATATCGGCCAAGACAAACCAAAAATCATATTGTTGAAATAAAAATAATTTGCATACTCTCTTAAACTTTACTCAGACACGAGGCCAATTTTCGTATTTTGAAATTTCGGAACCGTCACGATGATATTCGCTATTAAAAAAAAAAAAAAAAATTCGAAGTTATCGTAATCTCTCTCTCTCTCTCTCTTTCTCTCCATATTTTCACTGGAAACGAGTTTAAAAATATTTTAATAAAATTCTTTTATCACCCAAAAAAATCTTTTATAATGACGGTGATGATCTTTTTCTCTTTTTTTTTTTTTTTTTTTTTTTTTTATTTTAAGTAGTTTGACTGTTCGAAGATAAAATTTTATTCGAACTGTTTCTCCCGATTTTATTAAAAACATAATTTTAATAAATTTAATGCTTGGTTTTCCAAGAAACACTTTAGCTGGTTGGGTTCTGATGTCCCCTACTAGACTTGGGTTGGTGCTGCTTTCCCCTCGATTTTATTAAAAACATAATTTTTTTGAGTATTTATAATATTTTAAACTTAAATTATAGTAATTTTATACGCTAACGATCGGGCAAATATATTTTGTTTTGGGGCAAATAGTTGTATTTTTCCTCCAAGAACGGAAACATTACATACAAGCGGATGTTTGTGTTTATAACTGAACAATGGCTGCAGACGAAAATAATCGATTTAATAGCAAAATCGGCAATGTTACCTGTCAACTTTTTAAGTATTGAATATGTAGTTTAAGCGGCTGCGTAACCAGATAGGCATATCGTATGGAAACAATAGCAAACTGGCTTTATGTAATATCTGATTGACGTTATTTATTCTTAAATGTAGCGCTAGGTGGCGAACCGATCGGGGATTGGTCAGCCCACAAGGCCGACTCCTATCTTACTGACAAAGCGGAATGGAACCGGTGTTAACTTCGACTTACTCCTATACTTCCTCCAATTACGTGGCGAATTGGAAGAGTCAGACTACAATTGGTCGTCTGTTTTCCAGCCATCGTAATAAAAGTGAGGCTATATTTGGCAGTTTGTCGTTTTCTAAACATTACGCGCAAGGTACCATGTCGAACAAAACTCAATCTCACCTAACCACCACTCCCATATCCGAACTGAGGATGATGGCACAAGCCGCGGATAATAACGATGTACCACCTCCAAAATCTCTGCTCATGTATTTAGTCAGGTAATTTTACTTTTTTTGTTTTGTTTATCTTAACAGTTTTCGTTGTTTGCCGAACTGTGTTCACCGTTCTTCCGACGCGTTCCGGAATTCCTTTCCAGCTATTTTCGTATTTTGTTTGGGAAAATGCCAATACGTAATATCGGTATTGTTTGGTAAACAAGTCCGTTTGATCGGCAATTACCGGTTAGATCCGAATGATCGAATTAAAATAAATGTTTGTACCGATACTGCGGTTCAAAACCGACCGGTTTACCGAATTTTAAGTCGTTCTTGACACTTTTTGCCACGACTTAGAACGTTTGCTTAATCACGTGTTCCGAATGTCAGTTCGAAAAAACAGTCGAGAGATCTAGTTTTGCATTTTTCTTCGTACGTATCAAGTTCGCAAAACTTACAAACTTTCAAAATTTTCGTCGAAATATTTTGAATCAGCTTTAACATCCTTTTACTATAAGTAATATCTAAAACATTTTTTTTTTTATCAATAACTGCGTGAACGTGCAAATCGTCATTCATCTTTCGGCAAACTTACTACGTAATCGTTAGCTGTTCTAGTTGTGTGACGTCACCTCGTGCGTAAAGTCTCATTCATTTCAGAAAGTATTTTCACAACCGAAGCTCGTAAGTCGAAATATTTTTATTCATACTTCTACATCTATTAAGATTTTTCGTATCATATTTTCGCTAGTAAGTAAGTATATTTTTATAATATTTTCTCTCTCTTAAAGATTAAAAATTCCACCGCTTTGAATTTAATAAATAACGTTTAACAGGATGGTTATCGAAAACAAATCAGGTCGTTAGAAAGGAAGTGGCCCACTTTGATCGGACGAGTAAATATTTTTATTAACTATAACAACAACAAGGCGTGTTTTCTGTGGATAAATTCTTCAGAAGTAACACGGAATCAGACTTTGGAATTTGAAGTTGTTAACGAGAAAGTTAGAAAAATCGTCCTTGATCCGTTTTTTTTTTTTTTTAACGTAAAAACCGAGAATGTAATAGGAAACGAGACATATTATGCCCTATTTTTACGTTTAGCATTCGATTCTGTGCCGTTTTCAAATCAGGAAATGAGTTTTAGAACAAGGGAGCAGCTAGACTTATATTTTAAAAGATAAATCTAAACGATCTAGTTTAACCAATCGCCAGTTGCGTACGTTAAAATTATCGATATCTTCCGTAAGACACGTTGACAAACTCCCCCGTGAGGAAATACCTGTGTTAACAAATTGGAAAATTACATATAAATTGCTGTATCATCGGGAAAAAAATCATCTGATGGAAATCAGTTCAGTTTTACTTTTTGGGGCGACACTTTTGGGCTGTCTCTACTAAAAGTGACTCATCGAAAATTTTCTTTTCTGTCCTCTTTTTTTGCGGCAAACCAACCTACACCCGCTTTTTTAAGGTAGGAGTTTCGCATGGAAATAGTTTTTATTCCATCGATTTCGTTTTCAGAATGGGAAGTTTCACTTCATCTCCGAAATACCTGAACGAAGACACAGCCGACGACGACCTGGACGATTCGTTAGATAGAGATTATTTAATAGAAAGGTGCAGACAGGAACTGAAGAGACTACCTAATAAAATAATCAGACGTTGGGTAGTAGTCGATGGTCATCACAACGATCCACCTCAAGACGATTTCGTTC
Source organism: Androctonus mauritanicus (assembly GCA_011317285.2). NCBI lineage: Eukaryota > Metazoa > Arthropoda > Arachnida > Scorpiones > Buthidae > Androctonus > Androctonus mauritanicus. Next base: position 4,373 of record WUQG02446183.1, read on the forward strand.
GAGTTATGCAATGGAACATTCTGTCGCAAGGTACGCTACACTTCGATTCATTCGGTATAAATTTTTTTTTTTTTTTTAAACTTTAACCGCTATTTTATATTCATCCATACATTAATGAAACATTATGTTTAACCCTGAAGAAACACGCGTGAACTAGGTTATCATTCCCTTGACCCCACTTGACCAACATGCTCCTTTTTTATGTAGGCAATAATAGATTGAAATGGTGATGCAAGAATTAAAGTTCTGTTACCGTTCTGTATCGAATAAATACAAATAAAATAATAATAATAATTTCGTAAATATTCGGCTAAAAATCGATTAATTTATTATTCAAAATATGTGATACACCTGTTGAATAAGTTAATAGTAATGAATTACCGAAAAAGTACTGAGTCACGTTATAACTATTCTTGCGAAATGAACTTTTATATAATACGATCGTACGCTGTTTAAACTTAAATAAACAATGATAGTATCGTTTAAAGGTTGCGTTAAATATATAAAACTCTATCGATGTTTAGATTGCGAGAAATTTTATCGTAAAACGTACTTAATTCTCACAATTAATTCTTTTGTAGCTCTGGGAGAAAAGACAGATAACTTCGTTTCATGTCCGCTAAGTGCCTTGGATTGGAGAATAAGAAGATGGAGAATATTCGAAGAGATTCTGACTCACCGTCCCGACATCATCTGTTTGCAAGAAGTGGACCATTTTAATTTTCTCAAGAAAACTCTAGGTGTTATAGGTTATTTAGGTTTCTTTTTCCCGAAACCGGATTCTCCTTGCTACTACATCAAAGGTAATAACGGTCCGGACGGGTGCGCGGTTTTTTATAACTCTAACAAGTTCGTACACACGAAAACTCGCAGCAGAATACTAGAAGTGTGGACATGTCAATCTAATCAGGTAGCTCTGTTAACGCTTCTGAAAAGGAAAAAAGACGGTAGAGAAATCTGCGTAGTGACGACTCATCTGAAAGCCCGCCAAGGGACACTGCTTCCCACTCTCAGAAACGAGCAAGGAAAAGACCTACTAGAGTTTATACGAATGCACTACAATAAAAGGTCAGTTGTTATATGCGGCGATTTTAATGCCGAACCGACAGAACCAGTCTATAGGACAATGCTATCTTGTCAGGAAGTGAAACTCGATAGTATCTATCGTCATCTAAGTAATCACGGAGTAGAACCACCTTACACCACGTGGAAGATACGCGAAGAAGGAGAAGTCTGTCAGACTTTAGATTACATATTTTACACTCCGCAGTCGCTAAAAGTACGTTCCGTATTACAACTTCCTACAGGAGAAGACATAGGGATGGACAGAGTGCCTTCTTTCAGTTATCCCTCCGATCACTTTTCTCTGGTTTGTGATTTACGATTCAACGATACCAGTTGAACAATAAACTTCCTCATCGAGAGAAAATATATATATATTTTTTCCTTTTTATATTCCCACCGCATCTTGTAAAAAGTTTATATCTAAGTGTTTTCTGTATATAATTTAGTCGTTATCGCTTATAGAGTTTTTTTTTTCTGTATAAATTGATATTTCTAGTGGGATTTCAGTTGTTAATAAATTTGTATAGTTTAATGAAATTAAAATAAACGAAGACCATTTTCGCTATTATTAATAAAAAAAAATTTACATGAAAAAACCTGCAGATAGAGTGCCTTGACTGCATTTATTTTGTTTTTTTTTTTTATACTGTACTGTATAATGTTTGTTGGGTCACGATTACTCGGAAGAATATTTTTGTACATATAATTATAAGGTTAATAAAATTTAAATGTGAGTAGTGTTTTTTTTTCGTTTTTAATATAAAAATTCTCGTTAAATGCAGTTTTTTTTATTATTATTATTGTTTAAATTTTTTATAAACCGTAAAATTATCGATAGATGGCGCCGTTTACTCGATTATTTAAGGCGTGTTCGGCAATTCAGAATTCTTAAGAACTCTGAACAATGATCGAGTTCTGATGTATGTCTGACTGAAGCGTCGCGTTCGGAAAATCGGACAACTGACGAGTTCTGAACTCGGATCTTCGTTAGTTACCACTGCAATGTCCGACATTGTTCCGAGCAACATGGCGGCGCCCAAGGAATGCTTCCGTTCGGCAGTTCTGGTTAGAATCCGTCAGACCTCCTTCGGAATTGTTATAAGTCACGTGGCTACTTGAGCAGTTCTAACGTGATGATATGAATTACCGAATACGCCCTTATTAACTGTTTAATGCTTAAAGTTAGTGTAACAGTATAAAAGTGCGATTTATAATACTTTCGTAACAAAGAAGAATTGCGAAAACGTAGTTCCGGTTTTTTTTTTCAGTTTTAAAGTGTAATACTCATAATAATAATAAAAAAAACAAAAAGGTTTATCTCGTGTAATAAAAAAAAGTAACTTCCCCCCTCCCCCTTGATAAAAATGTCTTAAATAATTTTATAGCCCGTTAGTTAAAAATAATGCAATGATGGTGATTCATCTCGTGTTGTTACGTATAAAATTTCGTGAAAAATATTAAAAAACAATAATAATAATAACTAGGATGTAAAATAAATTTATCGAAATCTTATAATGCTAATTTATTGTGCAGATAATTTGAATAAATTTTTTAATTTAAGCATAAAAAAAATTTAAACAATGAAACTCGAACGTTAATCAGATCTTGATCTGAATAGTCGAAATAATAATTTTTAATAATTTATTGTTTTCATACTGATAATATGAGTTAACGTAGAAATGTTGATTATAACGATTTATACAAGAACATACGTGAAAGTATGTTGTACATCGAAAATATTTTAAAATTCTCATTTTAGTATGTAAATTTAAATGGCACCGACCCGGTAAAGCTCGAGTGATTCTAAAGTTTATTAAAGTTAAATTAAAACGTTATGTTTAGATATAATTTTTCCAACATCCTTGATAAAGTTATCTTTATATTCTGTCACTGTATATATATGTGGTTTTTTTTTTTTTTTTTCTTTGAGGTCTCGAGAGCTAGGAAACTTGTTTATAACAGCCTATCTAAACAAGAATAAATGACCTTAAGGTCCTCCTTTGATACAGGAAATATCGTATTTTATTTTATCGTACAACCTTCATTAAAAATCTATTTTTATAACGCAAAATTAAATATTAAATTCGAAAGTGTAAAAAAAAAGGTTTATGTTATATTATACGCCATTTTTATTATTATTATTGTATCCTCCAAATTTCCTACTAGCCTATAGAAGAGGAGATTAAACTAAATCGTTTCGATTTTTTACTTTTTTTCGCATATAAATCCTGTTGTAATGTAGGTATTTTATTTATTGTACACTTTCACAACAAAAACAAGGACTTTTTTACGATTTTTATTGTTTTTTCTCCGATTTATACCATTGTTAAAATTGTTTACCAAAATCTTCCTTTGTAAATAAATATTAACGTATAAATATATTTAAGATAAAACTTTGACATCATTAATATTTATACTATTATCGATATCTTGTACACCATCTTATAAAGTATATCTTAATCAAAAATTACAATGTGATAAGTATATAGTCAACTACTAGCTTGGTGCCTTTGTTAATGTTCGCAATCTGTAGGATAATCACCGCGGAAGGACAACAAAAGACCTTCTATAATTGCTGTTAATCACTCCATAACCAGGGTCGCATTTATATTTTTGGAGGCCCTAGGCGCGACATCATTACGAGGCCCCAAAAGAACAAGTCTGTTTCGATTAATCAAATTCGTACGCATAATTTTGTTTAAAAAGTTTATTGAAAATAAAAGTTAACATGTCCATAACAACTCATTTTAATAAAACAAAAATAACACAACAATGATCGTTAACGCGGCGATAATAATAACATAACATTAATACACACATATTTACATTAAAAAAAAATAACTAAAAGTTTTTTCTGGCTTTGGTTTTAGCATATATATCTATAATGTCATCATGATTAATGGAGTCCATTACATTCGATTCAATGCGTAATAACGACAGATCCTGGTTTTATTTTGATGCGAGTCGCTTCTTAAATAATTTTTTGTTGGTTTCAACACCGAAAACGAACAGCATTTGTATTTGAAATAGTCATGTTCAAAAATATTTTTAATGTTGTTTCTACGTTCGGAAAAATAGACCTTACCCCAGTGATTCCCAACGTGGGGCGCACTCCCCGCAAGTGGGCAATTTGATTTTTAAGGGGGGCAATTCGAGAATGAGTTATTAACAGTGAATTTTTTTTGCATTTCTTATGGTTCTTGGGGTCTCATATACCGTACATAAATATATGTTGTGACATACACATTTTTTAAACTTAAAATCAAAATGTATACGGCCATCAGCTGGTGACAATGGAGAGGAGGAGAGTCCGCTAATAGAGGGAAGTGGTTAGAAACTTTACTCTTTACCTCATCATTGTCATCAGTTGACAGCCGTGAACATTCTGATTAACAAGTAAGATAAATCTGGCCATCTTAGAAGGAAGTAAAAAAGTATTTAGTGTCCGCACGCAGTTATTATTGAAGGGTCTCGATAAAAATCACTTCATACTATTTTTTAAACAATTTCTTAGTGATTTTTTCCTCAGTACTTCAACTATCCTCTCGTTCTTTAGTTTTCTCTTTCATGAATGCCATGTTCTTTGGAAGCTTGTTTAGATCGAGTTAATGGCCTTTTAGGCTTTCTCCACGTGAATAGGAATTCACTTTTTGAATAAAAAATTATATACGACCATAACGTCTATTATCCAATTCTTAGTTGAACATTTATTATCCAAATAAATGTTCAGCTACAGGATATTTTTTATTTCCCACTACTGTGCAATGAACATATAAATCAGTGTCTAATTAAACCGATTGAAAAAATTATATATCATAGGGGGCATCAAGATTTTAGAGATGCTAAGGTGGGGCATGATCAAAAAAAGTTTGGGAACCACTGCCTTAACCCATCGTTTATAAATTTGTACATATTTTAAATAGAAATTTCTTCCTTTATTATTATTAAAAATTGTTTAATTTCATCAATAAATTTTTGGATTTTAAAATATGGTCCCGTATAGAGTAAGGCCCCAACTTGGGCCTTATAGTAAGTGCAACCACTACCACCCCATTCTTTTCTTACGTACGATTTTATGAAACATTTTTTCGGCTTTCCCTCTCACTAAATTTATCCATATTGATGTTTTCAAAATTCTTTTAACTTTGAATGAATTGAACAGATTAAAAAATAAATAATTACTTAAAAAGATAAAACAACTGTTATATATTTAATCGAGTGTGAGAAATAAAATTTAACATATCTGCTTCATCATTTGTTTGACATTAAAACACTGTAGTTCTCTCTGAAAAAAAATATTTTGACACTGAGTATGTTCGTGTGAAATATGGATTTACAGTTATAAACGCTCTTAAACAGTAAAAAAAAGTCATTAAAGATATATTGTTCAACGATTGATTTATTTCGAAATAAATTTGTTACACAGTATTTTGTAATTTTATAATTTTATGTTTTCTAGATCAATACGTTTCTTTCGAAAAAATTCGATTGAAAATTTAAAGAGCAAAGAGACTATATAGAAGATATATTTTTTTAATATGTATTAATTCTCATAATCAAAAGAAAATACTATATAAAATAGTTTGTTTGTTAAAATAATAGTAACAGTAGAGCAAAGAATGAAAAAAAAAGAATCAAACTGAAAATATAAAAATAAGAATTTACATACATTTTGTATTGCAAAATAACTTGTTACTTTTGTGAATAAATAGGCCGTTTCTCTTTATATCTTAAAAACAATCGATGAGATAAATTAAATAAACAAATATATCTATAAACTCAATCTAAGCGTTGCAATATATATATATATATCAATCTATGTACTTTCCTTACCTATTTTCATAAATACAACTACAAAATGGCGAATTTCGATGAAGCATTTGCATGTTTAACACCCGATGATCAGTTTTTTATCGCAAGATGGTGCAGCCTAAACTAAATTAGAATGACGTAAACACATTAAATAATTGATATTGATTATGAGAAATAATTCGAATGAAAGAATATTTTTACGAGGAAAACTTCGAATTAGTAAAGAGCTTGCGGTAAACTCTTTTTTTCCATGCAATATATCAATACTATACCGAAATTTATATGGCAAAGTGATGGCGGTAGAAGTTACGATATACTGTAAGTTATACTTACGGTGACCATTTTTTTTTTTTTTGAGAAAATAAAAGACAAATAAAAATTATTTCATAATATGAAAAAGCGAGTTACATTTATTTGTTTCACTAAAATTAAAAAGGCATATAATATAAATTATAAAATATAATAAACAATGCCAATAATAAACAACACAACATTATAAACAATCATATTAATACTTTAAAAAATAATTAATTGTGATATTTTTCGCAAGAATGACCTTTTTTTAATAAAGCGGTTTGTGTTTTAAAAATTCATAAAACTCTATACACATCACAGGGAAGTTGCATTTAGTATAAATCTTTGTATAAGTACATGCTTCCAATGCTTCGACTTTTAATTGGGTTTTCCTAGTGGTCCATCTATTATTCACTAATGAAACGTTCACGTATAATGTCTCTCTGAATCTAATGTTCACTCTCTAATGTCTCTCTGAATCTAATGTTCACTCTCTAATGTCTCTCTGAATCTAATGTTCACTCTCTAATATCTCTCTGAATATAATGTTCACTCTCTAATGTCTCTCTGAATCTAATGTTCTCTCTAATGTCTCTCTGAATCTAACGTTCACTCTCTAATGTCTCTCTGAATCTAATGCCTCTCTGAATCTAATGTTCACTCTTTAATATATCTCTGAATATAATGTTCTCTCTCTAATGTCTCTCTGAATATAATGTTCTCTCTCTAATGTCTCTCTGAATCTAATGTTCACTCTCTAATGTCTTTCTGAATCTAATGTTCTCTCACTAATGTCTCTCTGAATCTAATGTCCTCATTGAACGTACCCGTTCAATGAGGACATTAGATTCAGAGAGACAGAAGCAAAATTTGACGATTTTTAAAATATTTTTAACGGTATGTATTTGTCTGTAATATTTAAAAATTCTAACCTATCTATGCTGGCAGGACTCGTCATTTTGTCGCCATTTGTTTTTTTATCTTTTTACAGGTGACAACACAAAAAATGACAGTTTCATGTTTGTGTGGACTGTCTGTTACGCATTTGTATTCAATTTACTATTTTAATTTACAAAATAAAGGACAAATTGGCCATTTTTGAAAAAAAAATAAATAAATCTAAAGGACAGAGAAATAAAATAAAGGACTGCCCTCTTAAATAAAGGACATATGGTCACTACAGTATAGTTATACTGTATGTTAGGTGCTGCAGAATGCAAACAACGCGTTACTAATAGAAAATGGAGGATATATTTCTCGCATTAAGCGCTATGGAGAAAGTCATCATCCATATTCGTACATAAATCGATGAAGATAAAGATTCCTGATCTGTAACCAGAACAACAAACTGACGGAACAATAATAGCGAGAAGTAAGGTTAACGTGTATGCCATGTGATTACAAAGACGGGATATGATTGGTAGTTTATTTCGTTACGGAGCTACCATAACTTTATATGGATCGGAACTCCGATCCGATACAAGGGCCAAACATTCGATATAATCTGTATCGGGAGATTTATACTGTATCGGAAAGTGAAAAATGTTTACCACAAACTCTCTAATATCAAATTTAATATACGATACAGTACAGTATATACGAGTAGATTAGTTATACTGATCTCAGAAATGTTTTTTCTTCTTGAAATAAGCATTTTTTATAAACTGTAAAAGGGATTTTATTTTCTCGGATTATTTATTTTTAAATTATCAAATAAATAAAAATTATTTTATAAAATTTTGAATAAAATGAAGGCGATACAATAAATTAGAGAATTATATTCTTGACCTGTTGATACGTCCTAGCAATTTTGCATATAAATCAATTATTTTTAGACTACTTTTCAAAGGAAAGTGAAGGCTTATAAGATCATCGTACTATCGTTTATCGGTTCCTCACTAATATATTTGATCTAATTAATTCGTTTTCATAAAATTCGATAATCTTCCGATGAAGGTAATATCGACACAGAATGTTTTAACTCCAAACTCCATAGTTTTAACCATTTAAAAATGGTAAACATTCAAACTTTCGAGGTATTCTCTTCGTATTTATTGAACTGATTATTGGGATTTTATGAAATTTAGCAGAAAAATCAAGCTATTGAAGATAATATACCAATAAACTCTCTTCGGTTAATATTTTCATTGAAAATAGCCGATGTTCAAATTCTAAAATTGCTTGATATATATATATATCACTAACTTGTAAGTATCAGACCATTAAAGTTAACTTTGAAATAAAATTGACTCCGCAGCTTTCGATCGTTTAAAAATGGCAGACGTTCAAATTTCTGAGGTTTTATAACTATTGAATTATTTAATAATCTGTTTTGATTATTCAGAAGGTAATAAGTACAATGACGAAAATTATAAATATGCTAAACTCAGCGATATACTGTATACAATAAAACGTGCAATACTTAATGTTGCGAAGTACCTGAATACACCCATCTAATTTTTGTACCTAAGAAGTAAAGCTTCAAACCTCACCTGAAAGTAGATACAGAATTTCTTGAAGAACTCATATTCGGTACAAAATCTGCATACAATAAAAATAAAATTCATTTTATCACGTACTCTGTGGAAGGTTAGTGAAGTCTACCTCTCTTTGAAAGTAACCGCATATACAGTATGTTTTTTTGGTATAACGACGAACGAATGCGATAATATTTTCTTCAAATTTTAACATTTTCGATTACTTATATTAACCAAATCTTATTTTCCAATATATTTTCCGTTCGAACTGATATAGATTTTACATTCCTGACATATTTTAGCACTTCCTATACAGTCGAATGTTGCCATGCCTCTCGTTGTGAAACAATTGCTATGGATACGAAAAATAAACCGCATTAAATCTGCTTAATCATCCCCTATTTTAGACCTATTTTTGATACTACGAAGTATGAAGAAGGAAATTATGTAAGCCCTGAAATCTTAAGGCAAAATTAAAAAAAAAAATTAACAGTGAAAACAATAGGAGTCGATCACAGAACAATGATTTGCCATTCATTTTCTACTGGATTACTGATATTTAAGTTTTAACGAAATATCAAACTGTGAAACAATTTACATTTATTAAAAAACAATTTTGTTATTGTTTTAAATTAAATTATGAAAACGTCATATTTTCTAGGGCCATAAAAGCGCTTTATAGATAAAGAATCTACATAAAACTTCCATAGTCTATTAATATCATAATGCCAAAATAATTTATTGTTTAAATAATAGCATTTTTTTATATCTTTTATTTATATAACATGCAATAATTTTGGTATACAAGACGGGTTATTATTTTTTTTATTATAACTCTATATATGTATATCAATAAATGTATATAATTAATCTAATATATATTGTTTATTATAAGCTAAGTAGAGTAACTGGGGAATACCATTTTGTTTTTATAATTTATTAAAAATTTAAAAAAAATTTTATATGGTTTCTCATGCCTTCTATGGACATCTCCATATAACATATTTAAACAAGGTTGCCATAATTTATATATTTATCATATTATTTAAAATATTGCATCTTTAAATATGTATTTAAAGATGCAAAATTCCATATTACTCAAAAGGTGCGGGTGGGTTAAATAGAATAGTATTCCATTTTTTAAATAATTAGAAAAACAGCATTTTCTTCCAGATACTTTCCAAGAATATCAGATAAATATGTATTTAGAACGTGGTTTTATTCAATATTTATATCATTTTCTTTCGGGTGGCGAAGGTTTTTGCTTAGGCATAGTGATAGTCTATAAACTATTCTAAGGCTCTTTTATTTTTTATTAAAAAAAAGCCTTAGAGTAGTTTATGGAATAATCTAATTTAGAAAGTAGTCTGAGCATATGTCTATTTAAATTTTAATGGATCAAACGTTAACTCAAATTATAGTAGTAGGACTGAACGTGGGTAATATGGAATAGTATTCCATATTGTCACCACCCGAACGAAGACCAAATAGAAACCAAATCTCTCAAAATATAAAGAGATATTATGAAAGGTGCTTCCTAAATAATCTTAAGAAACTTAGGAAACAATTATCGTCTTACCTGTAGTCTTTGCAGATCCGATGATTTCGGATGGCGCAAAAATATTTATACTTTGATGAAAATCAAATCTCTATTTCAAACCCTCATATTTTCCACCGAGGAAACTGAAATTGAGGACAAAGTATGCCACCACTTAATGTAAAAATTTTGCATTATTACAGCTTCATAACACCGTCTCCTCTAAGAGAAATCATGTTATTCCATATGAGGGTAATATGGAATAACACGATTATAGAGTAACTGGAGATCCTATTCCATAACACCTCCAGTTACTCTATAATCAAATCTTCAAAAATTTAAGTTTTCATATAAATATCATAAGTTTTCATAAGTTTTCATATGTACGTAGAAGTTTCACTTAATAAAATGATCATTAAATAAGTTAAATAGTTTTCAGACTCAAACTTTAAACATGTGATAGCGGATTACATCTGAACAATATATTCTGTTAATACTATAATAAATAGTATAATTACTCTCTAAAAGATTAATTAAGATTAAATTAAACTACACGTGAATTAAAAATAAATTACAACCATTTTAAGAATGGTTTCAAAAGTATAAATGGAAATTTCCATTATTAAGATTTATTGATACTGTATTCAGTTTTTTTTTTATCTGAACGAATTATTTATTTATTCTATTGTGAATAATCACAAATTGTTTCGCGAGTCATTGAAGAGGGGGGAAAAATGGATAGTGATAAACTGTATCAGATTTTTATTTGGTTCTTGATCCCTACAGAAATATATCTACTAGTCATTAATCCTTAGTAATTTATTTACAAATTAATAATATATATATATATATTGTTAGAAAACTCAAACAAGATTTTCTTTGATAATTACTATCATGTTAAATCGAATATAAATATCAGAAAAATAATTCTTTCTTTCATTATCGATGTAGAATCGAAAAGTTTATCAAATTGTAAATTTAATATTGCGCATTAAAAATTAATTAGACGTATAATCGATTGTTATCGATGCGATAATAACTGCTAACATTACTCATAAAAGGTTTTAAAATTCCAATAATTCGCGAAAATCATCTTATCGATTATCCAGATAGATTAGAGGTCAGTGAACAAGAGATTAAGATGACGCGTATGAAGCGTAGATTTATATTTTTTCTGCCTAAAATTTGATATTTCTGTAAATTTAAAATATATATTGTCGACAATACATTACACGAATGCCATTTTCAGTAGATTTTTTTTATAAATATTCCGTGAAAACTGATCCGGTTATTGCTTTTTACGATTTCAAAAGAAACAGTTTACCAAACAAAGTTCAAAAATATAATTCCGTGAATGTATCTGCGTGTATCCAGATAAGATTAAGTCTATATATAAAAAAAAAGAAAGAATATATCATCACCCGACTAAAATATAAACAAGTGAATTAACTTGTAGTGTTGAAAGTTGTTTTTTATCTATTGTTATCAGTTATTCCACAGAACACTTTCATATATTAAATAATATAAAAATAAAACTATGTAAAAATTTTTAGTCATAAATCTTTCGATTCTTAGCTTATTTTCGGAAGCAAAATGAAGGATGTATGCTTTCTCGCTAATAACTTTTTAGCTAATTAGTAAATTTGCATGAAATTCGGTAGTGATGTTATATCATTAAAGATAACTTGGAGGTCGTATCGTTTAAATCCCTGGCTTCGGTCATTAAAAAATGGCCAAAGTTTAAACAGCTTAATCACTCTCTTAATGGGTTTTTGAGGAATTTACTCCTAGATCAATTGATCAAATATGATCTCGATGATATATCAATTAACTCTTTATCTTCAACCATTTAAAAATGACAAACGTTCAAACTTCAGAAGTTTCTCTTTAATAATATTGGAACCATTCGATTGATTTTTATGAAATTTATTAATATGATGGGGCCGTTAATTAATTACTCTCGCATATTCATCCGTTTAAAAATTGTGGACGTCCAAAAATATATTTTTCTGTGATAACTGTGGATGGATTTCTATGACACTTAAAAAGAGTGTTTAATGGTTATGCCACCGATGATTTTGATGTCATATATATCAATCGTTTCAAAGTAGAAGACACATTCATAAAATAAGCAATTAATTCTTTCCAGAATCGCTTATTTAAATTTATTGATAACTTGATCTGGAGATATTTTGAATAAAGTGTTTTATATGTATTAAATGACTTATTTTCATCATTTTATACGAGATATGCGTATCAAATTAATTGATATATCTGAAAATAATTCAAAAATTTATTCATAAATATTCATAATCGTCAGTAGCAATTTTTCCCAACGAAATTTTTCTATTTTTAAAAGGAAATTTTTTCGTACGCTTTAAACGTTTGTGAAGTGTAACGATGGTGATTTATTTTCGCTTTTCATATCAGTTAAAACAAATATTATAACTTTATTATCTGGTTATTTAAACATCAATTTTTAATATATTAGCTCTGATACGTCTATTGGCAACAATAATTAGCAACGCGGACATATTTTAAATATGCGGAATGGACTATTACCCAAGATCGTTCAGACAAAAAAAAAAAAAAACAGATTAAATATGCGATTCTGTTTTACAGTTTCCTGAGACGTTTTAGATAATTTTATCATCAAAGACTTGTATACAGTCACGATAAGATATAGAGTGTTGAGAAATAATTTGTTTTCTATATAAAAGGACCGGGGAAATGACCATGATCATTCCTCGATTGAAAACTCGATCCTTAACTTACATTAACCATGAAGTACGTTCTATTTGTAGCAATTATTTTCGCTGGTGTTTTAATGGTAAGTATCGATGATACATTTCGAATTACTTCGGTGCACGTAAGATATATTTTAACATAATTTTTTTTTTTTTTTGATGAAAGATTCGAGGGCAGAGATGTAACAAGAGCAAGAGCTGCGGAGAAGGAAAATGTTGCGTTACTTATATACCTGGACGATTTTTTATTCCGTTTGGACATTGTCAAAGATTACTGAAAGAAGGTAAAAATATTATTATTGTTATTGTTTAAGGTTTCCAATATTCTCCCTTATTAACAAAATTAATATCGATATTTTCCGCTTTAAATCGGGTTACTAACGATGGCTTTTTTTTATAGGAGATAAATGTATGCCAGATTTTCTCCACAACATGGCTGGAAAAGGAAAATACTTCGTTAAATGTCCCTGCCAAGAAGGTTTAGAATGTGCTTCCGAAACAGGAGATGACTCTCAGGTACAATAAAACTTGTGAACTTCATTAGTACAATTCGGTTTTTTTTTGTAATCCTGCAGTTAAGGATTCTGATATTTAGTTATCCGAGTAGTGCTTTACAAACTTGTGCACGTTGCCAGATTTTCTGTTTTAGATTAAAATGTAGGGAATTTTTATTTAAATTAATCGAATCGTTTTATTAACCGTTTGATAAAGTTTATTATTAAAAATGAAAAATTAAACATATTATTTATAAAATTATTCGATTATTTTAAATAAAAATTCCCTACATTTTAATCTAACACAGAAACAATCCGGCAACATTGTACAAATTCGTAAAATGTCGCTCAGGTAAACGAATGTCGAGTCCCAAAACTGCGGGATTGCTGTTTTTCTTTTTTTAACTGTATTGCTTTAAATATTTTAAGTCTGGCGAACTGAGATGCATGAAACCAGATGCAACAACAGAGACCCAAACTGAACAAGAAGAAACTACCGTTGCCACCAAAACCACAGAAGAGGAATCGGAAGAAACGATGACAGTTAAAGATATCCCACCTACCAAAGAAGATCCAGTTTCGGAGGAAGATTCTGAAGAATAAATGGCATTATTCTATTTTTTTTTCTTTCATCCCAACAATTTAGAATGCATTTATTAGAATAAATATATTACAGACGTATAAGTGAAAATTTTTAAATTTTATTTTCAATAAAGAATTCGAATTATATTCTTGTATTCTATAGTTTTATTATTATGTAAAATCCCGGAACACTCTTCTGATTCTAAATAATAAGCATTGTAAGTATACTATTGATATAGATTTTTTCACGATTGAATAATTGTGTCAAGTTATAAAACGTGAAATAGAAAACAAGACGTTCCATTTACCCACTTTTTCCAAATCAATATTTTATAAGTTGAAGGATTAAAACCTTAATATTACTCGCGAAATACAGTTTTCAATGAGCGAAAATTCGATGTTTTCGACAATAACTGAGACACAGAATTACAAAGCGTATCAGCGTGAAAGAATAATAAACATTTTCGCAATTTTCGTGTAGTTACATTACTCTCTCTTTTTCCCCTTCCCAATCTTCGCTTCTATTAATGAAATTCGTATTTTTTATCTCCGAATTACCTTTGATGATTAATGTACTTCGTGTTATCAACGTAAACAATTTCAGGTGTTGTTGTTGTTGTTGTTATTAAAACTCACAAAGTAAAAAAACAATTCACGGTGCATCAACAAGAGCATTTAATAAGTTTTTTTTTTTTTTATCAAAAACAATCTGGAGTATTTATATATTTTTCTCTCTGACTTTTCATCTATCTTCGTTTTCCTCGATGGCTCAACTTTTGCCTGAATTTTTAAATCAGAATTAAATTAAAAATCTGAGACTAACATTAAGTTTTAAATATCTTTATTAATACTCATCAGGCACTTTTTCATTTTTTATAAAACATGATATCAGCCAAAAGCTCTTTTTTTTTTTTTTTTTTTTTTTTAACTAGTTAGATTTAACGAATATAAAATTCTTGCAGTTGTTATAACAAATAAATAAAATTTTCTTTTTATTTATTTATTTTTTTTTTAATTATTGGATTTTGATATTAAACCAGCCAGAGATTTGATTACATTAAGTTGCACTGAATTGTTAAAATTTATAAACGAAAAATATTGATCACAACATTTAACCACTTTTATCTGGAATAATTTTACACGAATAAATAATACTTTTATATATTTATATGTATATATATATATATATATTTTTTTTTTTATATTATGTACACTTAAATTTCAATTAATGATGTGAAAGTTTATCAACAAATTCAAAATATAATAAAAAATGAAGATACACCACAAAAAAAACTGAATTGGATTCGAACAATTATTGGGATATGATACATCGACACATCAGTATCAAGAGAATATAAAGATTTTCCAATCTGGAAAAAAATATTTCGTTCAGGAAGTGTAACTTTCCAAAAAGAAATTCGATCTGTGAAATGCGTATTTTCTTTTAAATTTCTCACGAAATAAAATAATATCCTGATTTTCTTTCGATGCTTCGATCGGTGTAAAAATGTCTTTTAAAAGTTCAAAATTCTGTTTTTTGTATTTATTTATATGGAAGATATCACTTGGCTTGTTAAATGCTTTGAGCACATTCAACGAAGTTTCTTTTGGGGGGAAGGAATGGTGCTTGTTAATGCACGTTACCATTTGGAATCGAGACTGTCGTCGTTCAAGTGAGGATACCTCCTGAACAGTTGCTCGTTGATAGGATACAATGTCTTGCAATTGCCCGGAGTTTCTGGTATGCCACTAGAATTGGAATAAAAATTTACGTTATCATCTAATCTGATATACAAGTCGAATTATAAATCGTGGACTTACATTGTTCGTCGATGGGTATCTTTGGGGAAATATGCTCTGAGATGTTTTATATTCTTAGCCAAATCACGTTTGTGAATGGAATAGGGTTCTGGAAACTGGGTGGGAACGTGACGCGTGACTACCTTTCGATTATTGATAGCCAAGCGATGAATGGGATCTCGAGTCTGAGAGTTTCTCTTTCTCTTCAGGTAAAGGAATGCGAAAACGCTGAAAACGTGCTCGATGATTTCCACCACCGTTATGGCCGACACACCGATGTAAAGTCCCAAACATCCTCCTAAATCTGCGAACAACTGAGGAAGCTACACACAAACACAAAATAAAAATATATCAGTGAATCGATGATCAGTCCATTAAAGATTTAGATATCTATAAATTGCCATTACCGTATATCCTGGAATATCTTTGACAGAAAGATAATTCATCTCTTGGATATAGACGTGGACCCTCAAGAAGTTTTTTCTGGAGAAAAAATTAATTTATCTTTCTAAATTTTTTGCATTAATTAACATGAAAGCCGAATATTGAACATCAGTTTCCATGTTCGTAATTAGATCTACAGAATCAATGAGATCGAAAGAGGATTTCATTGATTTTATTGATCAATATTAGTAATATCTAACTTATACTATTATTTTTTTTAATTTGTAAAGTTAATATAATAAAAAATTAAGATAAAAATTTGTAAGAAAAATTGATTTACCTAAAATACTTTCTATTGATCTGAATCTCTTCTTTGGCTTCTGATGTGCCGTTCGAATCTGAAGAGGAGGATAAAGACTGTCCCAATCTCTTGTTAAGATTGGGCCAACGTTTTAAGGCATATTGTTGCTGTTGAACATTTGGCCATTCCGACTGAGATACTGTCAAATCGTAACGAATATCACTGCAAAAAATAAAAATAATCTATCGTGTTCAAGCGATTTATGTAAAGCAAAATAAAAACAATAATTTTTTTATATTAAAAATAAAGTCGCCAAACTATTAAAGACTGAACTATATAACCCTCAATAAAAGTGGTTAATTCAAGGGAAAGTTGTAATAAAATTGTTTACTCTCTGCTTTCTACCATCCACCACTGTTCAGATCAGTTATCCGGTCATTCCCTTATTGGCGATAGTACAATGCTCCCATTCACTTCTTTGTTTGTTCGCCAAATGGATGTCATATAAAACTCGTCGAACATTACATTCATCTTTGGAGCATTCGGTAATTTCTCCATCCGAGGAATTAAAGTCGAAAAAAAAAAAAGTAAAATTTCCACTTACGTACAAGCAGGTTTGCAAAGTTTCTGACATTCGTGAGTGCTGGAAGCTCTAGTGAAAGATCGATAAAATCCACTTCGACATCGAGCTACAAAAAAAAAAAAAAAAAATATGATAGATATTTGAAAAGTTTATAAAATATATAATTAATAAACTATAAAAATTACAATAAGCAAATTTAATCAAAATTAATTTAACATAATAATAAAAATAAATTAATTATTTTATTATTGATTATGAAATTTGGATCAAATTATATTAGTAGCTTAAAAAAAGCCATTAATATAGAATGCCATTCTAGACTTAGAACATTCGAGTTTTATGAGATCGCTCCTTATTTGTTAAGCTCTGTTGCTTCTAATTTTGAAGATTAAAAAGCCATTAACATAGAATGAAAACTATCCGTGAATAGAGTTTTGACAAAATAAGTAGAATTAATTTTAAAAAAATAATAATAATTAGTACAATATTATGTAAAATTTTATAGTTATTTTTATATAAATTAATACAGATTTAATATTATTCAGGTAAGATAAATAAAGTTATAGATATTTTTTAAATTTCTCTTATCGTCCTGTAGTGGGATAACATAGCATCTTCAAAATTAGAAGCGACAGAGCTTAACAAACAAGGAGCGATCTCATAAAACTCGAATGTTCTAAGTCTAGAATGTTTGATTCTTGAGCCATTTTGTGGACGGACACAATGATTAAATGGCTATTTTTATTTTTTAAACACGCTATTAATTCGTAACTCTGTAAAGAATAATGCTAGTAGATCATTTTCATTCATAAACAGGCCAGAAAATATATCAGGCCGTCTATTTAACAAACACGTAGATTGTTAGACTCTCTTAAGGTTTTCTTTTGTATTTATTTCTTCAGTAAATACAGTAGTACAGATTTAATAAGCTAGAGGAAAGTTTCGATTAACGCCTATCAACTTATATAACTTAACAAATTTAAGGATAAGTTCTTCGTCTAGTTACTTGGAAACTTGTTAATTGTGCGTAACAGAACGTTGTTCGTTTATTTGTATTGTTTTCTTTTATACGGATTCGGAAAAAAAAATCGATATTTGTTCTTCATGATGACCTATATAAGCACACGCTATTTGGTGATTGTCGCTAAGGTTAATAAAAAAAAAAAAAAGGCGAAAATGACGTCAACAACTTTTTATTATTTCGCTCGTCAGAAATTTTTAAGCTTTTATTCGTCTCTTAATAATATTTAAGGAAATTAAATATCCTTCGTTAGAATAAAAAAAAAAAAAATCATAAGCAAGCTGGATAAACGATAACAAAGAGGCCGTGAAACTGTCTTCAGTAACTAAGTTATCGAGTTAACTAAGTTATAGGTTAGGTAGGATCAAAATGCTTGGAGATAATTCTATTTCGCTTGTGAATGTATCAGATATCAGTACAATAATTCGATTTTGGCAATATTATCATGCCATTTTCCTCGCTATTTCTGTGATTTACATCTCAGATCTCATCTGGACTATTTTATGATTAATCTTACTATAACCCGAATTCAAACAATCATTATAATAAATATGAGGAGCTACCATTCAAAAGAGACTTTGTCCAAAAATTGAAAATTGTGAGTTAAATACTGATTTCGATTTATGTGGTTCATACCATGATCTCTGCTGAGTTTAATCATCCAAAAGCAAGTTTGTCTTAGTTATAATGGGTCTTTGAAAATAAACGTTATAACATGAAGGTTTGAGAGAAACACATTTTTTGATCATTCCCAAAAGTTGTATTCGAGTGAAAAAGTCTCTTTTGAATGTTAGCTCCACATATATAGACATTATTTTAATCTTTATTTTTCACAAATATTTGTTTCTTCGATATCTTTCTTTACAAATACCAGATTTTCAGTGGGATGTAGAGTTTAACATTGGGACCTCTCTGGTTTGCTAATAAAATCTTCTCTTAAATTTAGTGACATTTAGGTGGGCTATGTCTCTTATTACCTGCCCTCTTCTTTGGGCATCAGGGATGTTTTCTAATAATAATTTATAAAAGGCTACACGTGTCGGTTCTAGATGTAGACACAGGTATAGGCTCTCGAAGTCGTAGGTTACCATTGTATCCTGATGTCATTCGTGTCTTACGTTTTCTTGCACTGCTATGATTGTTGGATTGTCTGTTTATCCTAGATGTGCACCATCAGGTAGAATGTAGATTTTTTCAGTGGGATGTTTAAACGCATTCCATTTTTTTATTCATATACACTGTTTGGCTGTTATAGCATTTTTATTTTATTCCCGAAAAATGTTTTTAATAGAAAATATGATATATTTTTTTTCCTTTTCGAATCGTAAATATCATCCAAAATAAAAATTACGAGTTACGTATGTGTTACAATTAAAAAACAGTATTCATTGTTATCGTTAGTAGAACGTATAAAGAATTGGTATGGATAAAAAACTTTTTACTTAGTCGTCAATTTTGAAATATTACAGTTTGAGATGTAAAAAAGTAGACAGAGCTTTTGTAATTCTTTAGTATTGTTGAGAATATGAAAGAGCAAGAGAGAGAGAGAAAGAGAGAAAGGAGACGATCACGTGATCATCACCATAACTACAGCGAAGATGAACGGAAGTTGGGCAATGTTCTGACTAAATGGGTTTGCACATAAATAATGGGGGCAATTTTCTTTCCTGTGTTTTTCCCCTTTACTTTCCTTTATGTAAGTTCGGTTTTTTCAGTGGTGCAATTGTTTAATATCGTCTACAATAAATTACAAATGCTTCTAATGTTTATCAAATTAATGCATTCGTTTTTTTAATTTGTTTATAACGAAGGATAACAACTTACCTTGAGTTCCGTTACAAGGATCGCAGGATCTGTTTCCTTCCAAAGCCAGTTCTTCCAGACAACCGCACTGATTTAGTAAATGAGCTTCACGACATAAAGTCTGGCAGTACTGTTAACAGATACGTATATTAATACGTAATAATGAAAAAAAAATCACTTTCTTTGAAACGTTACCTCGTAAGTATAGACTTGATGATGTAACAAGAACTCTTGACCCGTCATTTTTAAATATTTGGCCAATAACGTCTTTCGAAAGTCGTCGCTACATCCTCTGTAAGGTTCTGGGAGCCTTTCTATCTTTCTCTAAACGGGTTAAAAATCGATATTACTTACATTTTTATTATCTTTATCCATATCGACAACGTTGTTTACCATTCTGACACTGACGTAGGTCTTCGTACCAGGTTGCAGTATGACACCTCCTCTCTGCAATGTCGGAAATGTACCTTGGGGATGCACAAGAAGTCTAGCTCCGTATTCGGGAGATATCAGATCCAAATATTCTTCTCTTTCGATATTTAGCGTGAGTCTCAAACCTGTTAACCATTAATAACGAAAATAGTTTACACGAATGCGTTGTGCAAATGAATAGAAACATAAACATAAATTTTTCCCCCATTTTTTACGTCTGTATAGTCGCGAAATATATTTTGAAAGGCGAAAATGTGTATAGTGTCGATGTACAGACGAGTGCGGTAGTTCATTTACATAGTAATAATGGTTTTAGATTGCCGGAAATACATAAATTTAGAGAATATGTATTTGTGCCACGTGGCATCTTCCATCATCGATCCGTCTTGACAAGAGAAACGAAAGTTGATTGTTAGTGTTTGTTGACAGTCGAAAGATAATATACTAATGACAATTCAAGGTAAAATAAAGCGAGAAAAGTTTATATCCATCCCGAAAAATATATTTTCTAATATTTTTTTAACAGTTTCGTCTGAGAGAAAGGCACGGATCTAACTTAAAACGGACGTTAAAAATTTCCATTTATATGCATTTTATCCTTTATACGATATTCGTATGGATAGAATATATTCATTTTCGGTCGAGAAAGTAAAAAAAAAAAATCCATCGAAACTATTATCGATTTATTCAAGAAGAGAAAATAGATAAACTTAGCCAATAGTAATGTTTGTTATCTGTAGAAGTTTGTTTCTAAATCGAAGGGTTAGAAGGGGGACGGAACTGCATTATATTTATTGCTTTCTTTAGATATTAAATATAAAAATTATCAAATTTTATTATCGTATGCCAGAGATATGAAGACGATGATCCCTTTCCGTTTGGATCTACGTTATTAAATAAATATCAATAAGTTGAATCACCTAAAGAGGTTATTATCCCATAATTATCGCAACTTTTTTTTATTTTTTCAAAAATTTAATAAAACTATAACCTCCTGTTCGATTAAACTTTTATATGTTAGCGATTAATAAAATATTTTGCATTTTATCAATCGTTATTTAAGCATTTAACAGTTTTCGTCGCATTAATTCGGTATACTGTAAAGACGGTTTCGCATTGCCAGCGATTTGCGAGAAGCGAGAAGAAACATGCGATTATGGTCGTTGTTTTGTGGCAGACGCTATCACCGTGTTATCGCGCCTGTTAGCGATATTCGCGGAATGGTTATAATTTGGCAAGAAACGACATTCTCGCATATATCCAATCCGACTGGATATTTTCGCTGAAAATTAGCGATTTTCAAAGAGTAGTGACGCCATTTTAGATTTCGTCACATTTCTCCACTCTGGATGAACTCACCATCTTCTCTGTTTAAACATTCTTCGTCGATATAAGGATAAAATTGTTAATATCGATACAATATCGACTTACATTTCAATAAAACCTAACGTTTCGCCATGTTGATTTAATCGTACAGCCACATTGCCAGTTTATAGGAGTGGTTTATAGCTAGAAAATTCGCTGTTATTGCGATAAGTACAACTTTATCGCAACTACAATCGCGGCTATAATTTAGTGGCTACTTTTATCTCAGAACTCAACTCGCTGATTTTAACGCCCAGCAAATCGCTGTCGCTGGCTACGTGAAACCGCTTTAATTGTGTTAGAACTCAATAAGCGACGATATATCAATAACACGACTTTATAGCTGTATATATATATATATATATATCGCCATCGACCTTAGACATTTTAAATAGTACAGATTGGCATAGAAATAAATTTTCCATCTCACGATTAAACTAAATTGAGCGAAAATTATTTGAGGCCATTAAGACAAGACTCGCATGATACAGCTAAAAATCTCATTAACTCTTTCCTGTTCCATAAACATGTTAAATAAAAAATTGTATTTTATTAATAAACATAAGCTTTTTCGAGTTAGAGCGATTACAAAATTCCTATCACACACACACAAGACATCCAGACACGCAGACACCATTTTTGGACTAAACGTCTTCACGTGTGCATTTATGATAAATTATGTAAACAGATTTTTTTTTTCGTGAAAATTAGACTTGGGTTTAAATATTGTATAGTGCTGTATATACAGATAGAGCACGATGTGACTAATATTAAAATTTGATTCTTCAAAACGTGATTTTCTAAACTAATTTTTAAATACTGTACTCGATTTTTCTGATGTCGGAGGAATTTTCTTATTATAATATAGAAACAAAATTTTTATAATTCAGCTCGCATTTACGCGTCATTTATTATTTATTAATCTTCCAAACTGAGTAAATGTAGTAGGAATCGTGTTTTTTGTGGTAACTGGTTTAATCTACGAAGATAATTTACAGTATATTGATTTAAGATTCTTAAAATATTGCGATTAATATTCAGAAAACAGAAGACACGAATTCGTTTCTAAGACTCCAACATTTTCGTTCATTTCCTTTATAGATTTATATAAAATCATTCAGATTTTCAATATTAATAATTTATCAGTTTGGGAGTTACGGATGTTCATTTGATTTGATTTCGAATTATGTTTCGTAGCATCAACTTTTCGAAACTATTTTTTTTAACGATTTTAGCAATTGATAGTTTAATAATCAGCTAAAATTTTAATCTAACTTAATTCCTTTAACATTTAAAATATCTTAAAAAATCACTTTTAAACTATTTTCATTTTTTGCGGGTAGCAAACTTGGTGACAAAATTTTAATTGTCCCTTTCTATTCAGAGTAACGCAATTCCGAATATTTATCCCATAAATAGAACTAATCTAGTCTAAATAGTGTCAGTGATTAAGTTAGAACTTAACAATTATGTTAGCAACTTACAACTAAATATGTACGATACATGACATTCACTCGGAGAAAGAACAGAATGTGTTAGTAATAACCAACATAACCAAACCTACGCAAGAAAGAAAGTGTGTGTGAGCAAACATACTATTGATATACCCGAACCAGTGTAATAGCCAAAAGCGAAAATAGAAGTTCTACTTAAATAAGTTCTAAGAAAGATTTTTATTAAGAAAAAGCGGTTGCAATACACCAGAGAATGTAGATTGCTTGGAAATTTTATAGTCATTCGTATATTTACAGTCACAAAATAACATTCACACCCAATGGCTATCAGAGAGAGAAGGGCAAGAGGGACTTCACGATTTTAGGGGCCTCAATTTATAACTCAATATGTTAGAAAAAAGATATTTTTATACTGTTGGAGCTTCTCAAAATTTGAAGTTCTCTATCAAGTTTTCACTTTTCTTGTACACCTACCATTGTATATTTGTCAATTTTGTTGTTTTTTTTTTGAAGGGCCTCAAAAATATTAGTTGCTCCGAGCCTCGCACTTTCTCTGAAACTCCCTGTTCGCATCCATCTCTTACACTACTTAATCCTATAAATTTTTATTTTTTTTTAGTTAAAAGCTATGTTCGTGTTTATCAAATGCTTAAAACTATAAAAAGAAGATTTTATAACACCCGATAAATCTATTTAATGTTCTAAATTTAGTATTAAAGGACACAATTCTCTAGCTGCTCATCTAATTAGTATTTTCCCTTTTTTTTTTATAATTTTAATGATGATAAATGCTTCCATTTTTTTAACGCATGATACAGAAAACCTATTTTTTTTTTTTCTGATATTTAAACGTATATACTGTATATATATATAGTTTTTATATTTATAGTTTGTAAATATTTATATATATTTACTTTAAATGTAGGCAAAGTGTTTTTGAAAAGATCTTTTTTTTAAAATAGTTTCATAATGGGTATGCGGCGCATGATAATTGCGAAAACAAGATTATTGATTAAAGAAAACGAATGTTAAAATGAAACTTTTCTTGTCGAATAAAGAATAATCACACTGTATTGATCGTTGTTATATAGGCTAAATGGTCGTTTAACATCGAGCATTACCTCAATGTTTGTTAAGACAGTCAACACTGTTGACTCGCGATGCAAGGTTAAGCGCATTTCTTTTTATCTTGTCAATGGTAAAGAGACTTCATTCACTCACCCGTTACTTCATCTTTAACATATAATCACACTGATTTGCCTTTATTGTACTATCGCATTTTTACAATTCAATTATACTCGAAATCGAGATGACATAATATCTCCAATCAGTCTATTTTTCGACGTTTCTTTTTTTTTTATTTTGTTAGATATCGAAATGTCACTTTCTCTTTTGACACGGTAACCTTGTTATTTCCGTTTGTGTCAATCTGTTCAATTTATGAATCGTCTGTCAGACTTTCTCCGTCTCGATATAGAGAAGATCACATAATTCGCTAGAAAATGGAAAAAAATCTAGAAGATAATGGATATCATTTTCGAAGTTTGATATGAGATACGATTTCTCTCACTTTCTTTTTTTTTTTTTTTTTTTGAAAAATCAATAAATGAAACGAACGTGTGATAACTACAGAAATAAGTTTCCATTCTTAGAGACTCTTGGGGATAAAAAACCTTATGAAGTTAATAAAAAAAGGAGATAGAAAAAGGAATAAGTAACCTTTGTTTGCAACACCAAAACAGCTTTTTTAATGATGTTAATTATTGTATTTATAACTTGATTAAAGAACAATTAAACCTGATAAGGTATGATGCGCTTAATCTGTTAATCTTAAGTAGATAAATACTCACCTAAAGCCGAACCTGTTTTTATGACTTTTCTTAGAGACTCCTGTCTAACGATGATTGTGTGGCAAAGACCATAACGCGGAGAAGGATAACTATCCACGTCTATTATCGAATAACTGTAATTATCAAGAAAGTAAAAAGTCGTCAAAACTCGAGAATGAACGCTTGGAGTATCAAAAATATCGCTATAACCGAAGAATAAACAAAACGTACCTGGTATTGAAGCAATTTCTGGCATTGTAAGTGCATTGGACAACTAAATCCTTGGATTGGTGACCAAATTTGCTTAGGTTCTCTTTGGTAGCGATGACGCTCATCCACATATCGCTGAGATCCATCGTTCTACTGCGTTGAAGGAATTCTTCTACCGAACGAAAACATATCCCACCACCACCGAAATCTCCGTGATCGTCGGAGGATGGAGATGTTAAAAATTCTAACAGATCGTCGTTTTGCGTATCGTCTGTAGACGGTGGCGTAGAAGTAGATATTTCCGCCAGATAATCCGCAAAGTAACTCTTCTTCAACGGATTTAGGTTACAAACTGTGACGTAAGGAAAATCTATCTGATCTGCGTGTATTTCTTCTGTTGTGGTCATTCGGGGATAAGACAGATATGTCAGAATTAGGTATATACTGTGATAAGCGAAACCAGCAACTGCCACCAAAAACACGATAATCCACATGAATCTCCTGAAACGATTTTGTGAACTGGCAATCCTGGGGATGCCATGGGCGGAAGAACGATATGCAAATGCCTGACACAGCCCACATAATGTGTTGATACTGTGAATATCCGGATCTTTGATATACGGCCTCATAGCGACAAGAATAAAAGAATGACTTGCGTTGGTTTCGACGTCTATCGAACTTCTGTCACTCGGATGTTTCCAAAGGAGTGTTGACTTCACGACTCGATCCAATCGGCGGTCTTACACCATGATCCACGCATCTGCGTGACAGATCACACAGTTTGACATGTGTGGATTGCAACTAACGTTTACCTATTTTTTAAATAATTTCCGTTTGGTGCCAATAACCGGAAATTGAAATTTGATAAGAATTATTTTTTTTTGTTTTGAGAATTTTGCGTGTAAACGATTTGTTGTCAAAATTTCCGTTTAAAAAGTGACGAAACAACGATCGAATTAATACACTTCATTCGTATAGCGCATTAATACGTTACCGTTTAAAGAAAAACAGTTTTCAAAATTAATACATGGGCCTATAGCCACTGAAAATCTCATATTTTTATTTATTGCTGATTCAAATTTTGGAAAATATGAAGAGATTTCGTTAACAAAATATTTGACTAACAGTTTACCAATTATTTTGATAATTTACGCAATGAATAAGAGACTACAGTAAATATTTCTACAAGAATAAATACGGTGGTACCTCGATTTTCGAACATAATTCGTTTCTGGTCACAGTTCGTAACTCGAAAAGTTCGTATATTGAAACCCACTTTTCCATTTTATCTTATGAAAAATCAATTAATCCGTTCCCGGCTTTAGAAATTTTGAAAACAATACAAAAAAATATATATACATTTGTGTATAATTATTATTTTCTTTTTGAAATCTTTGGTTTTACACGCTTTGCATAAAAATCATCTTCCATTAAATAATAAAAATAAACAGTTTTTTGTGACTAGTTTTGTAGTTCGGTATTCGAACTGTCGTCATCAATTGTTTCTTTTTGTTAACTAATTTTTCTTCTTGTTAATCAATTGTTTCTTCCTTGTTAACCAATAATTATTATGTAGATTTTTAATGTTATCAAGAATAAGCGGTCTTTAACACATTAATAGTTATACACGCGTATTTCAAATAACGATTGAGATGTTTTTATATGAAACTTACAGAAAATATTTTAATAAACATAATATTTAAAAGCATAACGATTCGTATCTCGAGAATATGTTCGTATATAGAGCGATTCGTAAGTCGAAGTATCACTCTGTATGGAGTTTGAAGTTTATAAATGGAAAGAATTTTCTGTCGAGTTTCCTTTATCATAGGAAAATTATCATTATTTTAATTTTAATATCTTATTTTTCAGTTAAGAAAAAAAATTAATAAACAAAATATTATTTTTAGATATTTTTCGCGGTATAATAAAATACGGGACTTAAAAATTTTATGCGTATGCAGTGATTTTTTTTATAATTTAGCAAATATATTCATACAAAATAACTGAAAAAAAAGTCTTTGTATCTATATTAAACGATTATCTGTAGAAAGAAAGCAATAGGGGAAAAAAATACTACTGAATAAATGACTTTCGACTTGTACTGTTTCCTCTTACGAAACGTGAGTTTACTTTTGTTCGCGTTTCCTACATAAGTCCTGTTATGTCAAGCTTTCTGTTGATGTTTATGTTTCTTAAACTATTATGTTAAAATGATACAAAATTAAGTAAAATACACTGCTGTTATAAAAGTCGATAAATCGAGACATTAAGCGATGTGTTCGATTAAATCATAAAAAATTGAAAAAAGCATAAAAACTATCTCAATATTTTGATTCTCTTTAAAGCCATTTTGTTCAAAATATCAAATAATTACGTCTCTAAAAATATTCTTAACAATCATGTTTGTAAATTTCGACCATATTGAGAAAATAAAGATGCACATTTTCATACTAAAATTCTATGTGGAAGTTTCATATTATAAGTTCAGAGTAACTATATGGATTATACTTTAAGAGTAATTTAAGTAATTACAGTAATACCCCAGAGTTACGTGGGACCGAGAAGCATAACGTAAATCGGGGTACTTACAGATTTCCAAATCTAATTTCGGTATTAAATATGTATTAGGTTCTTAACTGACTCTTTATTACCAAGAAAAAAGTTATAAAAGTTTAGGAACTTTTATAACTTGGGTATTATGTGGTTGTAATTAAAGATTCTCAATCAACAAATCAGCGAATGATATATGTACACACATATGTAAGCGCTATGTAATTATGAAAGAAACAAAGGGGCAAAGGGACAGGATGAGAAGTTACCTATATCCGAATTTACGTAAGTCGAGTTTACATAATTCGAGATATTATTGTATTAGAGTATTATTTCAAATTGAATTTATTATCACAAATATATAATTTCAATATTTCATGATTGAACAAAATTTTATACTAGTTATAAAAAAAAAGAGCTAACAGTTATAGGCCTATCTAGAACTTTTCAGAGGTTGCCACATCTGATCTATCTGAGGGCTCACTCGAGAGTTTCTATATAGAATTAGGATTATCTCGGTGGTGCCTCTGGGTCTCCGATGAGACCCCACTTTCCAGCCATCGAATCTGAGGTGCCCATATCTAGGGCATTTTGCAGATGTTGTATCCTGCAATATCTTTTTTGGTGAGGCAGGGAAGTTGCCTTTATGACAAGACATAGCATACAAGACGAGCCATACAGACATAGAGCTTGCTTGCCTCGTATCATATTTCGATACCACGCATTGCGATCGGAGGAAGTTTGCAAACATAACTTCCTGGGAAGAATATGAAAGAAACCTTCTTATGACAATATTTTTGATACTACATACCATTAAATATGTTCTTAATTTGAATTATGTCAAAATTTCCAAATGACTTAAATAATTTAATATAGGATCATATATATTAAAGTTCATCAAAATTGATTGAACATATGACGTGTAGAGAACTATAACGAAGAAGAAATAATAGTACAATCACTCTTTTGACGATTTTTGTTTTTCACAAAATATTTTAATTTTATCATTTATTAGATTTGATGTTCAAGTCTTACATTCTATGTTCACCCGAATGCTTTTCTAGAATAACAATTCCAGATTAATGATATTTAATCTAGAACTAAAATTATAGAAGATTGGATTTCAACTTCTGTCCTGGAAGATACCGGTTCAATTCCCGGATCGCAACGTCTAGATTTTTCAAGAGAGGTCTTGGCTCAGTCGTTGAGGCCCATTCTTAACCTGATATATGACCCCACTAATGTATTGATCCCAGAGGTATGGTCAATACATTGGCATGGAAATATCCCACCGCTTAATACCACATTCTTAAATCTATAGATATGAGATGTAGACTTGGTCCCAGAACTTTCATGATGAGGTGCCATTATCATAACGTTTTATGCCGCTATTATAAACCACAATTTCTAGATCTTAGCAGTTGTCTTTCATATTTTATGGCAATTTAGGCCTACAATTTACAAAGCATCCATTATTGTCAGAAAATATAAATTACAGGGATTTTAAATTAAATTTTATAGCATATATATATATATATATAATGGACTAAAAAATCACTTTTATTTAATTGTTTAGTTAATTTAGTTATATCTCCGAATTTCACACAGGATATTATATATATATAATAACAGTAACTGTTATTATATATATATATACTTTAATACTCACCACGAATTGTCCAATATTCGTGATGGAATCACTTGGAAATTTGAAGAATAGGATTCTGGATCTTCCTGAAATATCTGGAAATGTGGACACTAGATCCTTCAAGTAGAATCTTGAATGTTTCCACGATGCCGACAAAAAAAATCATATCCATAAAACCTAATGGCGATGTTTATTCATAATTTGAATGTCTCTTTGCAAAGTTACATTCTACTGTTATGATTAAAATTACATTATTAAAACTGATAAATATAATAACCTAATTATTTTTATACTTTCTTTCCTCTCATGTTAATGCAAGTTGTAATTTATCGCCTGTAATATCTATATTTTTCCACTCATGAGTTTTTTATTAATATATCTTTTTATATTTGAAGAGCCTATTTGAGAAAGTGCCTAAGTCACAAAATACACCATGTGAAGTGAAAGCTTTCTGTAACAAAGATAATATGTCCAAGTCAAATCGTAAAAATTCTTCAGTGTACAAATTCTCATCTCTGAGGTATTGTCATGTTACTTTTTCTCACTGGCTTGAAATTTTGCGGAGAAAGTTCCCTCAAACCAATAAGAAGTTTGCTTCTGATGATGTGACTTAGACACTTTCTCAAACAGGCTCTTCATTTTCTCCTCTCTTTTTCGAACAGCACGTTTTATGTTTGGACGGGATAAGTTTTTTATTCAGAACGACGATATAACATTTTTTTTCTAATTTTCATAACAACTCTTCGTAATATAGTATAAGATTATCATAATTGTTCATTATGTATTTTCTGAAATGATTAAAAATTGTTAGTTATATAGTATTTTACATCTAGATTTAGAAGATGAAGCCAAATAACACTTCAATTAGTGCATCTATCAGTATATATATGTATATATTATAAACGTTCTATTTATTC
Source organism: Androctonus mauritanicus (assembly GCA_011317285.2). NCBI lineage: Eukaryota > Metazoa > Arthropoda > Arachnida > Scorpiones > Buthidae > Androctonus > Androctonus mauritanicus. The sequence continues at coordinate 34,681 of WUQG02446183.1, forward strand.
AGGATGGATGATATTTTTACTACGATAAAAATTATGGTTTGTATTCATTTCTGCTGAGAATAATAAAAATCACGAGTTATCATTATTTACTCTAAAATATTTTACAGTAGAATAAGTATAGAGTTGATTAATAAACGAGTCTAGAGAAATCTAAATACAAGAAATATTGAGAAAAAATAAAATAATGGCGTACCCGCTTTTGAAAAATTTACATTTGGAAAAATGAATTGAGTTCGTAAACGGAAATTAATTTATAATTGGATAAATGAAAACATTTAGAATGACGTATAATAAAGAATCATCTATTGCTTCTTTGTTCTATCCTACTTAACATTATCGAATTTTTTTAATGAATAATATTAAAAGTTTGTGTTTACACTATCATAAAACATGGAAAAATCTGCAACAACGCATTATTTATGCATGTATTTATTTATTAACGTTCGCATGTTTCAGAAATTTTATGACTGCACTCTTACACTAATAAAAATTCTTCTATTAAATGTTGTTATGGATTTTTTAATCTTGTATAATAAATACAAATGAAAAAATTCTTAATAACCTTAATAGAAACAGAATTTAGCTAAGTTTCATGTAAGAAAAATACAGTTTTTTTTATATGAAATTCATCAGTCGGATGGCCGCCGACCGACGAATCCTCCAGGATGATAAAGCTATGGATCCTCCAGGATGGTAAAGCTATGGCTTACCATCCTGGAGGAT
>WUQG02446184.1:0-13241 GCA_011317285.2 Androctonus mauritanicus
CACAAGGGAGATACACATCTTCAGAGCGCGAGCTCGAAGAGATAGCGAAAAAACGTCCTCCATGAATCACAAGAGGGAAGGGGCAGTGGGTAGCGCGCACAATATGGCCGCCATTATTTCCCCTAGATTCTCCCCACACACACCTAAAAGGGACATTTGGAGATGCATGATAAATATAATGTAAATGGCTATTTTGAAAAATTTCTGCCTGGCAATGGTCTCCCCCGACATAATCTCACACCGGAGGATTTTTAACCGGTTCCTTGACAAATGGCTCACAGAAATGAATGCCGAAAGTCACGAACATTTCTCGGTCCGAGCACTCGCAAGTGAAAAACGTTCAGTAATGTTAACTAGGCACCGGAGAGATCGGGCGAGAAGACGAGTTCTAATGACAACGGGACCAGAAGCATAGTGAGTGATAGGATGGAGGCGAGTGATGCCGGGTGCACACAAGCGATATCTGGTCGGCGGGCAACAGCTTCCTTTTTTTTTTTTATTTTTTTTTTATGAGTGGCGTTATTTATAGGCATTATCTTGTCGCATTTCATTCCGGTTGGTGTCATGTCCAACAATTATTGCTCTACCCAGGAAGTAAATATGTAAATTACGACCAAAAACGCCCAATCGTTAAGCTGTTTACGAAGCGCTTGACTTCGTTTCCGAACGGCGCGACTTTCCACTTCGCGAGGGGGAGGGAAAAAAAAGGACCGTTTCTCCCTTTCTAGAACGGTTCTATTAAGCTTAATTCGTTAACTCTACGTCTTCACTCGCGCGAATTAATTCGCCAACATCACAATGCTAAGCAATGCAGAGTCTGCAACCTAATCTCTATTTAATGATGAGCCGATGATTGACTGTAATTATTAGATTATTAGGTCGGAAACCGCAGAACCGCCTTCCGAGGAGGGTATTGGGCCAACCTGCTGCTTTCGGTTTGAAAATAATAATCCATTAATATATGAATATATATATATATATATATAAGCGCAATTAATTTTTCGTGTCGTTATATAAAAACAAACTCTCTACGGCTCCACTCCAGTTTTAATCTCTTACTGCAATCAGTAATTGCGATTAAAATCTACCTCTTCATTTATCAAGATGAAGATTTTAATCGCGAAAAACAATATTGTTGCGTAAAAATCGATGGTAGTTTGCGTAACAATGTCTATTACAGATTTTCTTGTACGATGTCTGTTATAGTTAACGCAACAAAAAAAAAACAATATTGTTACGTAAAAATCCATTTTAGATCTACGTAATAATGTCTATTACAGATATTCTTGTATGATGTCTATTATAGTTAACGCGATATTGTTACGTAAAAATCGATCATAGTTTACGTAACAATGTCTATTACAAATTTTCTTGTACGATGTCTGTTATAGTTAACGCAACAAAAAAAAAAAACAATATTGTTACGTAAAAATCCATTTTAGATCTGCGTAATAATGTCTATTACAGATATTCTTGTACGATGTCTATTATAGTTAACGCGATATTGTTACGTAAAAATCGATTGTGGTCTACGTAACAATGTCATCTGCTGATTTTTTTTAATACGGTGTCAATTATGTTAATTAATGTCGATTAAATGGACGAAATTAGCGTAATTATTTAATTATAATGATAAAATTGTAACTTGACAGCTAAAAAAAACCATAAGTTTTGTTCTAAAAGAATATTTAAAACAGTACTCACCATGCGATACCCAGCCGTGTTTACATGTATCACACGTTCTCAATTGCGACTTGCCAGGCGTAAAACAATCACAGGAACAATTTGGAGTTGTACACCTGATCGCCTGGAAAGAAAAATAAAAAAAAACAATAATAAAAAAAGAATTATTTTAATTTTACGGAGATTTTCGGTATTAATCGCGTTTTTAATCTAGGGGTTTTAAAAAGACAACGTTTTATGGACAGATTGTAAAAATCCGGTTTAATCTGCCAAAGAAATCTGGAAATTCTGATCGCTAATCGCGAGTAGTGGGCGATACGGTGCAACATTTCATATATCGCCCTTTAACAACGTCGTAGAACTCACCCGTTTGGACAGTTACAGCTCATGGCATCGAATCTCGAATGTGATGCCGTCCGCACAGGGGTCGAAAGTCTGCACAACCGATAACGACTCTCGAACCGGACAAAACCTAAAACCGTACTAGAGCTTAATTATACCCAGGTGGCGTTCTGTGTTCTCTGTTTTACTTTTTCCTCCGAGATAAAAACGTCGCATTTCCACTCATCATTGATGTACGACAACGTTGTGGCCCCCGTTATCCGAACGGCCAGCCCTTGGCCGTCCTTCCCCAGGGATAGCTTTTGAACCGTCGGGCTGTCGTAACTCACGGATCCATTCTAATATCTGCAGCAGAGAACCGTTGGAAATTGATTTACGACCAGCGTATGTTGAAATTTTAAATTTCCTCACCTAGAGACAAGGTTGCCGGAAAAAAGGCGATTCGCGGAATAGGTAATGCACCTGGAGGAAGGCCTCTTGCCTCGCTGCTTAAAAAATTCAAAAACTTTAAAGATGTTTATTAAAACATGCCATAAAAAGCTTTTCGGCAAGAGACCGAGCAACAAGGCAGATAAAATAATTCGCAAACAGTAAAAAAAAAAGAGCAACATGGAAGAAAAAAAAAAAAAGAAAGTAAGAAAACGGTTAAACTCGAATATAGTAGACAACAGATCCACGTTTAGAACCGGCAATTCACATAACTGCAAGGGAATCTTTAACCGATGATTAATGGGCTATGAATATAGCAGGAACCATCTCATTAACCGAATATATTCCGATGACCTCTGACCCGGACGTAATAACCGGTTTCATTTATTACTAGCGGCCACGGCTTTATTGCCTAATTTTGGGCAATTAAAAGGAGCGAAGTGACAACTAAACGTGGTTGACGATTTTTTTTTGAAAAATCGCATGGATAAAAATTATAATTGTCATTAAAAACCATCAGATACGCCCACGGATCTGTTAAATTTTCATCCTAGAATCCAAAAAAAAGGAAGAAAAATTAAAAATATAAGAAAAAAGTTGAATTGCATTATCATTTTTTCTTTCCTTTTTTTTTTTTTTTTTTTTTATTCAGTTCGTTACGCTACAGAGACACACACACACACACACATTCCCTAAATCACAAAAATTGTTTTTTTCGACGATAAAAAAAACAGAACTAAAGTTTGGTAACATAGTAGAAGTTTTGATATCTCTTCCGAAAGCAATCTTGCCAATCTAAGTTAGTAAATAATTTTTGTGTATTGGTCAATGGAGTCAATTGCTTGGACATACATGGAGTGCAGATAATCACCGGGCAAGAGAACGGTCACAACAGTATTAGAGCTACTGAGAACTGTGCTTGTACTTCTGTTAATTATGGATGAACTACTTAACGGGCATAGCGCACTCTGTGACAGCAGTCTGGGAAATTCTATTCTCTTTCTGGCACGTTCTGTGCCAGGCCTCATCACGGTCACTGGAAACTCGCTAATTTTATCTATTGACTTCTATATAGCCTACAGTTACATAGCCTAAGCCAAGATTCTTTATATCTGTTAATCTACGGTTAATTATTTTAACCAATTTTACTTATCGTTCGACCGCATGATCGACAACATTAAGAAATATAATTTCTAGAAGCATAACTCATGATTTAACAGTCTAAGTCAATGAACAGTTGGTTAATACAGCTTGTGACTTTATCGATCGAAGGCAACGAGTCTCGTTAATGACAGAGAAAACTGATTCTAACTTATTGATATTTTGACAGGCGACGGAATTATAAGATCTACTGCAGTAGCAAATAAGTAGATTATGGATATATATATATATATAATTTTAAGTTAAAAAATTTCATAAACATCTCATCCATTTTGTTACTATAGTAGAAATCTCGTGTCGAAGTTTAATCCCTAATTAATAAATGAATAAAATAAAATATCATGTCGTATCATTCGTAAAAATATATTTATCTCTTCTGAAAACAAACTTTTAGAAGTTTCCAGTTATGGAAGTTAAAGGATAATTAATAAATGATGAGACTAAAATTTATCTACACACTTATTTCAGTAAGAAAATATAGAAAACATGATAATTATGAGTAACATCAGCGAAAATTCTAACATTGCATACATCTAGTAGGCCTACATATATACAAATAGTTATAAAAATTTGCACATCCTTGTCGTTATGTAAACATGATTACAGTTAATTCTTTGAGTGATAAAGATTAAACAAGATTATATATTTTTAATATGTAATCGTAGAAAGTCTAAATATCGCTTAAGAAAAATGTTTTCGGATGCAAACATATTCTAACCGTTCCTGGAGTCAAAAATAATACAGTTTTTAGAGCCACAAAATTAATTTCTACTAGTGTATATATACTACTTAAAATGAATTTTTTTCTTTTTTTTTTTTAATTAGAAAAATTCGTCATTTGAATTATATTTGCATATTAAACGTTAATAAAAGAATCCTTCTGCACTGCAACATAAAAATTCTTTAATTAATAAAAGAAGAAAAACGAAAAAATAATAAAAAAAAAAAAAAATACAGAAAGTTTTATCTGAAACTAAAAGCAAAGAAATTATCAATCAGAACTTTGAATGCAGTTTATCGGATTAAAAAGTCATTAACTTTTAAAGTATTAAGAAAATTTTCTAAACTGAAATTTATCGAAAAATCAATTTTTGTTCATATAAAATTTTTCTAGAAATTATTTTTAGGCCCTTAAGAAAATTTTTACCAATCGATCTAACGTGTTTAATCTACAATACATTTTAATGAATTAATAGAGTAGTAGACGAAATTAATTGTCTCAGATTCTCTAGAATATAAAATTATTTTCCTTCACAACTTGCTTTCTTAACTAAACTGATAATAGTGTATATATATATATTAAAATTTTTCATGAAAATTACCTAAATTACTGATGTTATTCGCCAGAAACGAGAGAGATAATAGATTGCAGTGAAAAGTGTGAGAGATTACAGTTTTAACAGTTGGTACATGTTAAAGGTATGGCATTCGCCACTTTTAATATGTCTTCAGGTTCGGTAGAGTTAACCAAGTCCAAAAATAATAATAATAATACTGTAATATAATGAATTTATTAATATTTTTCGATCTAAACAATTTAGAACGTAACAGAGTTAATTTTTGAATTTATGAAACCATTATAGAAGATACTGTATTCGATAATTCGATTAAATTAATACCCTTCTCTCTTTGTCTCTCTCTAAATATATTTTTATTAAAAACATAACTTAATTAATTTTACTAACTTGATTGGCAATTAAATCTAACTTCGTATTTAGTTACAAATATAAAATATATTATTCATAACTCTGATAAATTTTTAATCACGTTTGCTTATATTAATAGATATGGTACTCGAAGGAAATTTTTTTTTTTTTCTGTCACGCTTGTGACGAATGTCGAAAATTTTATTGTATTTTTTAAAATCTAAACTGGTGTTATGTTAAAAAAAAAAAAAATAGTAACAATAAAAACGAATCGTTAATTCTTCTAGAAGAAAACGAGAACTAATTTTCTTAATTGTGTTTTGCGAAGCATTAATGTTTAATAAACTGTAAAAAAAAAATAAACAATAAAAATACTGCGAATGTTATCTGTCTAGTTGTTGATAATGAATAAAGTTGGGAGGCAAATTCGCATTTATTACAGGCATCTTGTTCGTAGGAAGTAAGAAAGTAAATTTACTATTGGATTGAATGGGGCACGTTTTATCACTGACCATAGGTGGTATGAGAGGGTCATGAAAAACTTCTCGAAGCCCCCCTAGCGGAATAGGATAGAACTAATAATCACAAACCAGTTAGTGGAGGCCACGAGTGGTCAGTGACGACAGCAATAGTGGTACCTGGGGAGCAGTGTCGGTCAGTACTGGACATGTGGTGGACTTAATGGGCCAGGCGAGCTAGAGCACTCTGTGGGGCCATACACTACTAGAGTACGACCGTCAGTGACCACTAACTCTTGGCCACCTTATTTTTGTTGCATTGTCTAGGTCAACGAGATCGTATTGTGCGTCTGCCTTAATCACATCGAGTGGTAATATTATGAGAGGAAGATGATCACCCTCTGGTATCTCTCTCTCTCTCTCTCTTTCTTCTTCTGCTTCTTGTAACTGCCTATTCTGGTAGCAAAATTAATCCAAGTAATTACTAAAATAACAAAAAATCATTTATTTTTTAACCAAAATTATGCCGATAAATTAGGAAGTTACGATTCTGGATGCCGAGTGAATGACGCTATAAAGTAGTCAAATTTGTTGATCAGAGTGACAAAACCAAGTGAAATTTTGCATAAACATTTGTATTAGTTGATTAAGTAAGCAATACTCGAGTAAAAATTCGAGTTTTCAGCATACAGCTAACTACAACAGCAAAGAATTCTTCCATGTTGCATTTTACGGAAGAGAAAACGAACTTTTATCAAGTTAATTTAATGCAAAATCAGAGAAACAAAATTTTATTAAACCGTGTTTTTTTATGTAGTTTTTTTATTATACGCTAATTATTTTAAGTACAAAATTTTAAGAATAAAAGAAAAAATAAAACCGCAATATAAAAATCCATTACAAAACTCCTCCCTTCTCTTTGTAGTGACTTTAATTCCTGATCTAGATCAATCGCCTTTCCTGCTACGTTGCTGATAGCTGGCTATAGATCTAACGGAGGTAAAGAGACAATACAATGAATGCAGTACTTATACGCGTAGATGCGACGGGTAGATACGTTCAAACCAATCAAAAAAAAGTCTAATGAAATTTTGGGGTCCGACAATTCGGTCACGGAGCTACACAGTCCAAAAACCAAAATCTTACTTCCGTTCTACTGATTGGCTGAAAGAGTAGGTGTGGTCGTTGAAGAACGAACATCTGACCAGTTCTCAAAACGATCGGAGGAACGAAACTGTGGTTCGCAAACCTTATAGACACTATGGTTAAGAGTCCCAAAATTTCGAATTTTATGTTTGATCGTATCTGTTTGAAAATATATTGCATTCATTCAATTATATGAAGAATATATAATAAATAACAGATTTTAATCATCAGCTTGCGAAATTTTTGATTAAAGTTTAGTTATTTTATACTCGTGAACATCTTTTTTTTTTCATTTTATAGAGTTTATTATTGTTTTTTGAGCATATTTATCATAGATATTTTGGATTTTTTTCCTTTTTTGTTATTAAGCATTGTTTAACAGCAGAAACCATTGTTTAAAACACACACAAACACACTGTTTAACAACAAAATTATTATTTAAAACACTGTTTAATAACAAAGTAACTGTTCAGAACACTGTTTAGCAATAAACTAACAGTTTAAAACACTGCTTTACGGCAAAGTAACTGTTTAAAACACTGTTTAATTGCAAAGTAACTGTTCAGAACACTGTTTAACAATAAAAATCACAGTTTAACAACAAAATAACGGTTTTAAATATTGTTTAATAACAAAATAACTGTTCAGTACACCGTTTAACAATAAAATTAATTTAAAACACTGCTTAACAACAAAATAACAGTTTAAAATATTGTTTAATAACAAAATAACTGTTCAGAACACTATTTAGAAATAAACTAACAGTTTAAAACACTGCTTTACGGAAAAGTAACTGTTTAAAACACTGTTTAATAACAAAGTAACTGTTCAGAATACTGTTTAACAATAAAGTAACAATTTAAAACACAGTTTAACGGCAAAATAACTGTTTAAAACACTGTTTAATGTCAAAACAACTTGCTTAACACTGCCGAAAAGCTGTTTAAAACACTGTCTAATAACAAAGTAACTGTTCACAATACTGTTTAACAACAAAGTAACAATTTAAAACGCTGTTTAACGACAAAATAACTGTTTAAAATGCTGTTTAATGTCAAAACAACCTGCTTAACACTGCCGAAAAGCTGCTTAAACCACTATTTAATTGCCAAATACTAATGCGAAACTTTTTTTAGATATATATAAAATTTTGCATTTAAACATAATAATCGTCATATATTAAACAGCAAAATTCTCATTTTACATTTACAGAAAAAAAAATTATAAAATAAACAAAAAAATTCTCGTGTTCAACAGAAAATTTTTCTGCAAAAAAAAAAACGACTAATTTAAACTTAACACACATTAAAAAAGCGTAATAAATAATACGCGAGTCTCAATTATGAAAGAGTTATTTATATTTAATATAAATAAGTAAACACAACAAAATACTGTTATCTATTTTATTTTTTTTTTTCCTACTCTACAGAAAACTAAATATATAAAAAAAAAAAAAAAAAAACTAGAAAACTTCAAACACGACAGAACATTAGCATGTGCATAGCAAAATATATTATAATAATTTCTCTTAAGAACAATCACGAAATGTTCGGTGATGTGAATATTAATAATCCGGAGACATGGGACTTAATTCCTAGAACCCCATAACTGCTGCATGGCTGGCATGGTTTGCAACGTTTTTAAAAGGGTTTTAAGACGTGTTACCTAAGATTACAGATTTATAATTAAGGCGGTAATCGCCGACAAAAATTTTTGTTATGGATAATTCTAGCGATCAGATTAATTAGAAACGTATAAACGACGTTTTTCTCTCGCTTTAAATATCATTGATTCGTTTAAACGCGTAAACAAAAATATATTTTTGTGTTTCCGAAGCGAAAAAAAATGCGTTTTTTAAGAAGTAAATCGATGTAACAGCAACCATATTTTTTATATATATATTTTTTAATATATAAATACGTTAAAAATTAAATAATTTAATTTGAAAAATTCTTTATAGAGTTTTTTTTTATTATTATTATTTTTTATTTAAATCGCACTGTTTTTCGTCAAATTATTTATCATTTTTAATATCTGAGGAGCAACTCAATGTAATAAAACGTCCGATGAAATTTTTAAAATTAAATCAGATTAAATCTATTCATTCCGTTAGAAGCAACTAATTTTATCATTAATTAGGTTGCGTTTTTACTCAAACGAGAGGAGAGAGAGAGAGAGAGAGAGAAAAATAAAAATTTTCGACACTAATTATTTCCTTATTGAATAAAAATATACAGGAATTTCAATTATTTCTCCAATAATTATATTTAACGGTAATTTATCAATAAAAATTTTCCTAACGTTTCGTTTCTGAAACTACAGATTTTTTTTTTTTTTATTCTTATTTTTTTTTTTTTTTTTTAAAAAAAAAAAGATTAATACTGTAATTTGTGAATTTAAAAGAGTTTTAACGATGTTTTCGATAAATATAATAATAATAATAAAAATTGATAATTTATCCGTAAAAATAACGCTTAATTTTATCGTCGCAAAGATTGTAACTGTTACGGATTTCTGGATTTTCCGGTTAAGCGAAACTTATCGTTTTGCCGGCTTTAAAATTATTAATTTATGGATTAAAAAGTAAAAATTAGATATATATATTTCATTTCTTTCGATAAATATAATAATAAAATTGATAATTTATCCGTAAAAATGCGATTAATTTTATCGCGAAGAAGAGGAATACGATTGTGGCTTACAGAACCGGATTTCTGGATTTTCCGGTTAAGAGAAACTTATCGATTTACGGGCTTTAAGATTAACAATTTATAGATAAAAAAAGTGAAAATTAAACATCTTCTATTGTATAATAATTCGATAATTTATCCATAAAATTACGCTTAATTTTATCTTAAAGAAGACAAATACGATTCTCTGTTACAAAACGGATTTTGGGATTTTCCGGTTAAGAGAAACTTATCGTTTTGCAGGCTTTAAAAATCAGCAAATTTATAGATTGAAAAGTAAAAATTAAACATATTTTATTGTATAATAATTCGATAGTTTATCCATAAAAATATGCTTAATATTATCCAAAGAAGAGGGATGAGATTGTGACTATTAAGAACGGATTTCTGGATTTTCCGGTTAAGAGAAACTTATCGATTGACAGCAATTAAAATTAGCAATTTATGGATTAAAAAGTAAAAATTAAACATGTTTTATTATATAATTTATCCACAAAATTATGCTTAATTTCGTCTTAAAGAAGAGAAATGCGATTGTCTGTTACAAAACGGATTTTGGGATTTTCCGGTTAAGAGAAACTTACCGTTTTGCAGGCTTTAAAATTAGCAATTTAAGTTATTTTTTTTTTTATCGATTATAAATATATTTTATTGCATAAAATCAGTTTCTGTTATTTACAAGAGAGGAATTTCAGGAATTTGATTTAAATCTGGCAAGACTTCGGTGCAAGAATAAACTTCGACCAGAAGTTTTTTAACGACTTCAGTAGGCCTAAGTTTCGAATTAAATAAGACTGTCTTAAGAATTTATCTATTGTTGTGCTTCTTTTCAAGCGATAAGACTTCAGTAGTCGGCATGAATCTGTCTCTTTATCTAAGTCTGAACAACACGCCTTAATCTAGCTAATGCTTCCAAGTTCCTTATCGTGACAAATTCGTGAGACAGAGAACAATATTTAGATAGAGTCTACCGGCTTAATTACGCTTTACAGATAAAAGTATTAATTTTTTGTTCGATTTAATTAATAACCAAGTAAATGCGGAAGTCATTCGAAGAATTTTTTTTTCTTTTAAATCGATCATTTTTTTTATGCATTAAAAATAAAAATGTCGTCGACGATCAAATTTGTTGCATAAAGACGAACCCGAATGAATGTTTACTGCATTTAAATTAAGAGAAACAGTCCGATAACGATTTTTATTAACTCTGGAATTTCCGTTAAGAAACAAGAGTAGAAAAGTTAACATGTCAACAAAATATTCGATAGAATTAATTCTAAAAAATCGTTTCAGATGAGAAGATTTTTGGTTAATTTTAGATCTCGTCATTTGTTTATTTTCCAAATAGGCTATCTTATGGTTTGTATTCGTCGCCATTCGTGAGGAGATGGTGAGTTTCCCACACTCGGCATTCACCAATAATATGCAGTGAGGTGTACAATGTATAGCGAACGTCGTGCAGAGAATACAATTAGCCATACACGTCGACATTATGTCTCTGGATATTTGACCCCTTTGGAAAAATTTCCTAAAATTTATTAAGGGAAATGTTTTAATGAACTAACGTATTTTTTATTTTTTATTTATTTTTTTTCCTTATTGATTCCATATTTTCATTTATCTTCTCTAGCTCTTTCGTAATGTTCGAAATATTGTCACGACCATCTTAGAGACAGAGGTACTACTATAAGAGTACTTTATTATCTTATCTAACAAAGCGACCTATTTTTAATTTGACCTTCTTCGTGTGTCAAAACAGATGGAAGTCTAAGCAGAATACACTTTTCTCAACAACTGGTTCAACCTATTTATACGTTAATTAAGTTAAGAAATTACTTTTATATACACAGTACACATGTATGCATATATATATATATAAAAAAAGTATTATAGATGGTAAAAAAAACAGGGATGTAAAAGTAAAGAAGGAGAATTTATATCTAAATTAAACGAGTTAATTAAAACCGATCCGAAAGGAGATTTTTCTCGAAAATAATAATAATAATAAAAGGAAGAGTTAAGTTTTTTTGTTTTCTTTATTACGTTAAGAGAATCGTTCTTACAATCAAATTTTGTCTACGCAATGGATAACCTAAAATCAATTAAAGCGAAATGGTTTGCGTGTATAAACTTTAATTTGCTCAATTTGCAAATCCATGCTATAATTTGTGATATTGAATAGAAACGGATCTATAGCGATGGTTTTGAATTAATCAAAGTTTTAACGTGTGGATTTTAGGATTTTACTATCGAATCTCCTACGTTAAATTCACGGTTTGGAACTGAGAAAGGAATTTACTAGAAAATGGCCATCGTTTCTATAATATTTTAACTCCAAAAAACACGCAAGGAAAAAAAAAAAAACAGGGCGACGTGAAAAATTTCGCCAGTAATCAGTAATTAAAACGTGAGAAAAACGGAAAAAATTCTGCAGTAAATCTTGCAACACTTATGCAGAACGGTTTCGATAGAAGATAATCTACAGATAGCCCGTGGGTTTTGATATTTGGTGGAAAAATATATACAGTATATGATGAAACCTGTGGTCCCTCTAGTCGCGTTATTTTCATTGGGATATTTAGACCTATTTTAGTATGGTACGGATAGGATTTTACTGCTTAATTACACCACTGTTATTTTATATAAAAACAAGTAAAGGCAATCGATATCGAACTAATTAACCGTTAATTAGCATATTTTTTAAAGAGCATTCCAATCACGGCGAAAAACACACATGGGGATATCCAATGGTGGTTATCTCAACATTCTTGTCAACATCCCTGTTTAGCTTGTAAAGGCATGAATATTGTACACCATGAAGCTAATTTATTGTTGTTGAGGGAGGCAATAAAGGGAAGTAGCTAGAAAAGCAATGAATGGGATGATAACTGTGCTAGAAGTGAATGTAAGATGCAATATAGACAGTCACAATATTTTTTTTCCTTTTTTTTATAGTAGATTATTGCATGCAATCCGAATCCTTTCTTGCCTGCTTCGCTTGCATTATAATAATTGCCACGCAAATACATTAATACGAAACACCAGCTGGAAAAATTAATGTAATTTAGACATTAATTTATATTAAGAAGAAAAAAAAAAAACTAGAATTTTCTAGAGAATGCTATAATTCATTTACGACTTATCAGATTTCGTCGCCCTTTTATATAGAACTACTAGAGACTAACTTGTGGGTGAATCAAGTCATGAAATGGTGACTTATAACAGTCACGAGTGACAAATTACAGATCAGATGAGACTGTTTGCACAAGAAACAAGGTCAAACGACTTGAGAAGTGTATATACTTTAGCTATACAAAAGAGGACAGAATGTTTACTATAGCGGCCATAGTTGATTTATGGGAATTTGCCACATTAACCTCGAGGACAGTATTTCCCAAGATATGACACTTATCTGTGCACAGTCTCTCTCTCTCTCTCTTTCCACTTGTTTGATCCTAGCAAGAAACAGTAACACACGTGGGCATAACTCACTCTCATTAATAGAATTTCTATATACATACAGGCCTAGATTTCGGTACTGGATAGCGAGTGGGGCGATCCGGTTACCTTTCTTCAAATTAATTTTTAACGAGTTTACGATTAATAACAACAAATTACGATTTCTTTTAGCGATTATTTGTATAGGAAGAAGAGTGAATGGAGAGAGTATTTATGTCGTAGGAGTA
>WUQG02446195.1:0-13239 GCA_011317285.2 Androctonus mauritanicus
AATAAAAAATCGTTGCATCTCATACACTAGATTTTATGGACTTTCAAGTAAAACATGGTTCAACTCTCCCGAACTCCACCTAATGTCTGTATTATAACAGCACTTCTATATGTCTCAATCACCTGTCCTTTTAGCTTTATTAAAAAGCCTTCTAATATTAAGTCTAAGACCGCAAGCTGTTCATTTCACCAAGGGAACATGCCTTGATGAGCTACTGGTTCTGACTGGACAGTTTTGATGATAGGCCTGTTGAATCTAGTGGACAGTCATCTCTAAATCTACCACCGAGCAAACCTGCTCTATATAGCCTCAAGATTAAAGTTAAGATTTTCTCTAAAGGAAGCCCAATTAGTCTCCCTCGGGTCTTTCTCAGTCTCTCGCTATGTGGCTTGACTAGGTACCACTACACCTTTTAAACTGAAACAAATGTATCTGTGATCCGATGAAGATGTCTCGCTAGATGCATGCCAATTCTCAATTAGGTTATAAATATTTTGAATTCTTAATGTTAGGTCAATACTTCCCTTATGTTAATAACAATAAAGGTAGGTTCATTGCCCTTGTTTAAAACAGAGATTAGTACCTACCAGAAACTCCAATAAATATTCACCCCTTCGATTGATGTCTTTGCTTCCCCAAACATGATGAGAATTAGCATTAACATTAACCAATAAATCAAAATGATTCTTTTGAGAAACTCAACCAAAAGGACAAATGTTGGTGGTAATTCGTCTTTATCATAAAGGAACTTATAATTTCCTCTGCATATTTATGCAGAGGAAACTAAGTTCTTACTAATTCAACTCCCATCTAGCTTCATCCGTATAGCGGTAAGATCCCTAGAACAGAAATCTCATTTAGGCGAAACATTTATGTTATTTTTAACAAAAATATAAGTCCAAGGACCACTATCAGAAGTAAATATTTTACCTTCTTTACAGATAAATCCTCGTATTTGGCCTTTATAGTGCCATGGCTCTTGAATAAGATCGAGGTCATAATAGCCCCCACGAGCCACCGACCCAAAAGAGGGGTAGAAGCCGCAAATCTGATCTGCTTGCCAGCACCAGAGGTACGAACAAGAAGATCAAACGAAGCTAGCTGAGAACTGTGACTCGGTTGCTGAGAGTCACCACTTTGTCCAGAACGGATAGGCGAAAACGAAAAAGGGCTAGGAGGGAATCTTACCGTCGCGGACCAACGGGAGAAGAAGTGCAGACAGACTGCTCTACAGTCCCATCGCTTAGAGGTACGCTAGCAACTCCAGCCTCATCTACGTATAAACCAGAGCCGTCAATCCTGCGATAGAATGGAGAAGCAGTCTCCTGAGAAGAGATATTTTTGTCATCCATATGGCAAAAGGAAACAAAACGGTTACCATCTGGTTATCCTCCACTACAGGTGGAAGGCTAAATATAAGGTTTCGTCCGGTGCCTTGAAGAGATCATTCGGAACACATTATCTTTTATTATCCCAATGCCACTCAACTCTCATCACGATGCCCTTACACCTTAGTTTGGGTAGAGCCATAGCTCCTTTTACAAGGGAAGGAAGTTCAGCTCGAATAGTCAGCCCTTGTTATCTCCCTCTACGAAGAGAATGCGGAGTTGGTAATTTTTGGAGGGGCGTTTATATAGGAGGTCACATTGGCCTGCTTTGTCTTAATTTTTAATAAAAGTTGTTTATACATTAAATTGAATGATTATTATTTTAATTTCGATTATTTATTTTCTAAACAACGTATTTTTGAAATTTTTTATAGGACTTCAGATACATTATATTCATTTGTAAGTCTTTTTTTTTATTAAAAATGATTTATAATCATTATAAGAATGATAGGTGATTATAAGATAATTACCTATATTTTTTGATAACTTAACTACTTTTGAGGTCTTACTGTAATGAAAAAATTACGTATGCGAAAAATTAAAATTCAAAATATCTTAAGAATAAAATAGCTGATATTTTTTGATATATTCTTTCGACTTATATAAGACAAATGAAAAAGATATACTTACATGTATAAAAGATATATTATATACATGTACAATAATTTATATCTTTTACACATGTAACTACAGTACTGTATATTTTTCTTATCGAAAGACAAAAACTTTATAATATAGTATTTGAAATTTGCGGATGCAATTTTTATTTAAAAATTAACTCACGTTTTCTTCACGTTCAAAATTACAAGTTCATTCCTTAATATAAAAAACAATAAAAAAAGAGTTCATCTATTATAAATGACAAGATTTTCATTAAGTTTTAAAATTTGCCTTTTTAAGTTAAAACTTAAGAAAAAGTTGAAAATATTTGACTAGAAAACATCATGTAGAATAATGAGATACACTGTTCTTAATAGCATGTCACTATATAATGCAGAAGAAAATAATCACATGCAGTCCATTTGCATTTTAAATAGATGGAATTCAATCTTTATTGTCGAAAAATTTCTTTAAAAAACTTGACTAGAACAATAGCCATAGCTTTCATATTAAAATAGAATATTTTAAGCAGACATATTGTCACAAAAGATAAAATCATTGTTTTTATATCTTAACTTAAAAACATAAAAAATAACTTCATATGATATTTTTAAACTGAATTTTCTTTAATGAAATTTATCGAATTAAAATTTTTTAATTTTAAAACATTTACAACATTAAAGAATTATCGAATATTGAGTTAATAAATATATTAAGACTAATTTAAATCATTCATAATTAAGAATTCAATTTTGAAAGCAATCGTAAAAAATTAAAATGTCTACACATAAATACGAAAAATTATTAAAGCATTCTATGTTTGTCACTAATATTTTAAATAAAATTTTATAATTTAACGAATGTTTTCAAATACTAAAAATGCTATCAATATATTAGATGGATTATAATTATAATTAAACTTGTAAAGACTGTTTAATTTTCTCTACTTAATGAATTGATCGAAAATGGTATCACTTAATTAAACAAGACCCTAGGGTGTGATAGAAACTTCTCTTTCACTTCTAGTATTTTGTAACATTACTAATAATATATACAATATGCCCTTTAAAATTTAAAATCAATCATGCAAACGATTTATTTAAAAATACCACTTGTGATATTTTCATGGCTGAAAATATAGGTATATTTGATGCTTCAGTCAAATATAGGTATATTTGATGCTTCAGTCTTTAAAGATTGTTAAGAAATTAATAGAAACTTTACATTTATTAATTATTAACTGTTTCGATTATCATCATATTTAATAAAACTTTATTCGATATTTTGAAAGCATAAAAATAAATAAATAAATGATTTAAAAAAATATATAGTGTAAGCCAAATTAAACAACTTTTCAGTTACAACAATCAGAATGGGAATCATTTATTTTCATTATTTCTTCGGTAAACTGCAAACAATTGACTTTCTTCACACTTTCTAGAAAATGTTCGATTATTTTAAATCGATAACTGGTGTAAAATGATAAATGTACTGTCATTGATTTACAGAAAATGTTCCCTTGTTGATATTTGTAACGCTATAAGATTTAAAGAAGAAAAATTGTCTTGAAAGTAAATAAATATATAATTATATTAAAAGTTGATGAAATTTTTAAGTAATATATTTGAAAACTATATATTTTTATATCACTATTATAAAAAAAATGAAAATATTTTTTACATAAATTGTTTATAAGCATGTTTCTTCAATAATCTCTTCATAGTAGATTTAAATTTAAATATCGTTGATATTTATAAAATTGTCTTAAATCAATCTCAATTTCCATAATATAATGCAAACGGTGAATAAATTTTAAGTGTAATTTTGTTTCTTTTTATTTCTTTTTTTTCGCATTTCTGATAAAGACATTAGTTGGATAAAAGTACTGTCAAGCTTGAGAGCCTACCTTCTGACATAACAGTGACACATTATATATTACTTACACACCCCAAGGTAAAAGGTTCTTTTTGTGGCAGAGAAAAATGACAGAGTTCAGGTCATCTAGCTTTATCTGATGTCATTTCGAAGAAACAGGAATAAAGCACTTTAGATTTATATATATTTTATTTACAATTCAAAATATATTGTAAACAAAAATAAATATTTATAATTTAATTTGAATTTTTTTGTAAATCTTCTGCATTAAAGCAAATTTTTGTAACATTATTAAGATATCATACAGATTATTACAAGAATAATAAAAGTTTCATTTTTTAACTTATAAAGTATGCTTATTTATAAGTATCAAGTCAATATTTTCCGTCCCAATAAATAGCATTTTAAAGGTTTTATACAGAAAATGATTGTTGTTAATGTTATTTAAATCGTATAGTGAAACAATATTTTCATGATTGATAATCAACATAGGAGAATTTTCATTGAAGTCATACATGGTCGTTAGTCTTCCATGAAGTATTTTTGAAATAGGCCATGTTTATTTTATTTTTCGACAGCATTTCATTTATTTTTGTTCATTGGCACAAAAAATTATATTGCCATTTTATTAATTTAATTACACTATATTTATAACCTAAAATAGGTATTATTAAAATTTTTATATAGGTTTTCATTTTATCATTTTGATAATCATAATCAGATTATTATTAAATTGTGAAGGATTACAATGTGACCGAGTTAGTCCTCTATCATTATCTTTCCTTTAGTATTTCTTCATGCAGCTGTCCATTATTGTCAAAGTATTTGATATCATTAGAAAATCAATTGTTGGCATAAACTCTCCAGCAAATATCGCATTATTTATTTGAGGTGAACAATTGGAAATTAAAGTTAAAAGAAATAAAGAAATTTTTATCAATTAAGAGATTTGAAAACTTTGATATTATTTTCAAATTTACAATAGTTAATTTTTATTTCTTAAGAGAAAGAAACATGGAACTTTTTAATTCAAAGATGCTTATTTTAGTTTCTGATTCAAATAATTTGACTTTATTATTGAATAACTGAATGAAAATTCCTTAATGCTAATGATATCGAATACGAAATTCTGGAATTCGGTTCATCGTGCATTAACAACAACTGAAATGGCTATATTGATTTCACCTGTACAAATTCAAAACTGGGAAACTATTATTTTTATTATAAAATTCCAGTTAAGTTTTATTTGAATGAAATCATCAAGAAAAGATGAGATTTTGGTTAAATTCTGTTTTTTTCTATGGCCGATTGATAGTTTGTTATGATTTTCTCTCTCAATGTGGAAAATAAACTTGATAAATAAAATCAATCAGAATTGTCATCAATTAATCAGTTATTTAGAATATTTCAATAAAAATGAATTACATAAAATGAAAATTTCGAAAAATAGAGCATACTTGAAAAGAATGTCAATTTAAAAGTAAAGATGAAAGCGTTTCTTAAAATCAGGAGAAAACTATTTTTTTACTAAGTAAGTATTTTTTCAAATAAAGAAATTTCATATTTTATTTAAGATAGCAAAATTTACTTTGTATCTATGCTATTTGTTTTAATTATATTTTGGAAAATCAAACATAATTAACTTCTAATTCAATAGTAGTAGTTTATATTGAAACTTGAAATCATTATTCACTATCTTTGGATTAAATTAGACAATAAAATTGTAAACTTAAATTTATATTGTGCTGATATCGCTATTTTTACTTTTTCTCAGATTATTAAGTAAATTGCATAATATATATTCGTACATATTTAAATACTGTATCATTTGATTATTTATTTATATATTAATATAGTTAAATGAATCATTCATCAATAGCAAAATGAACAATTTCTCTATATATTATTAAGAATTTTGCAGGTGATATGAAATATTTCTTTAGAAAATATCGAAATTATTGATCTGTACGATGTCGATAGTTTCTTTCAGTAAAAATATCTTCCGCGTGAGATTGTATAAGGTGTTTCGTTACAGATAATGTACTTTCTCCTACTATTGTTTTTTTTTTTTTTTATATAATCACAGATCCAATAAGGTAGATAAATTCCTTCTATAAACTAGTTCACTTGTCATTAAATCGGATAAGAAATATCTTACGTTTGTAAAAATTTATAATTCCTTGTATATAATAATTTGAATTAGACGAACTATTTTATAATAGTACATGATAATGGATATTATCAATTACCCATGACACAATTAAACTTGATGCAAATGTTCAATAATAATCAAAAAATATAAATAATGTATCAATTTATAAAAAAAACTATCGTCTTATTTTTGTTATAATAACAAATATTGTCAACTGAATAAATTCGAATTATTTATTTAAGAATTTTATAATACTTCAAAGTAAAATAGCTACAACGAAGTTTGTCTTTATATGTCAAAAAAAAATTTATCGATTTATCCTGGATGCATCATAATATTAAATTCTTCCCTTGGAAAATCTTTGTGACTAGTAATATTTTTATAAGAGAGTTTTTATAAAAACTGTATTATTTTTGAATAAAATAAATAAACTCATCATATATAATGATAATGTAAGAAATATTTAATTATAGGAAAAAAAAAAAATATATATATATATATATAAATGTCTATACTAAGAAAAAATTTCCAATGATAATTACAAGATATTTAACAAAAACATAAAAGTTTATTATTGCTACTATTTTCGATTTTAGTTATTTTTAAGTGAAGAAATTCAATTAAGTCGACAATTCGTCCCCAAGCATCCGAGAAAACAAATATAATGAATTTTCAGTTAACAGTAGGAAGTAAACTTATCAGCCAATAAATCTTTTACCAGACTCACTTTATCCGGTGATGTGGTCTCGCTGAAGTCGTTAAAACAACCCAAATGTCGTTAAGGTATAGAGAGTCGGTAATTAAGATCTTTTGAAAGGTGGATATTTGAAGCCAGTTCGAGAACCATTTTAAAGCATTTAACCCATTCCAAAAGAAAAATCGATATGTCTGATTACGATAGCTATCGATAAAGTGCTGCTGTGCAATACTGGGATTTTTGTAAATAATTTTTGTTTATGCTATAGCGAGTTAATTTTATAACATTCTAATTAGCACAACGACGTCAACATCCGTTAGGAAGTAATAATATATTATTTTAATAAAATATTCTACTTAATGTTCGTTTCTTTTTCAGTAACAAAATAAACTTCATTATTTTATGAGCATATTTTTAGATTTTTGTGTATTCATTCTGTTTAAAGTTGTCTAACAATAAAGCAACATTTTATTGAAAAAATATTCATTCTTTCCCGAATGAATAGTTTAGTATAATAGAATTCTACTAGATTTTCAAAAATTCAATATTTTAATGTCCTTGATAAAACTTATTCTACATGAAACGATTGTGAGAATGAATTGTCATTTAAAATAAAACATCAGTAATTTCTTCGCAGTAGTTACAGTATTTAATCTCTAAAACTTAATTTTACTAGTTAAATGCTTAGAGAGTCAATACAAATATTGGTTCCGTGACTTTCTTGTATGATTGACGATTAAGAGTATAAATATTTTGTTTAATTAGATTCTAAATTTTATTTTTCAAATGTAACGATCGAATGAAATTTATCTTTTTAGTTCAGCAAATATCGAAATCATTCAAAGAATCTGTAAAATTTATTAGAAGCGTGTATGCTTTTTTAATATATAAAAATATAATGTTGGAGAAGTAAACGCAACAGCACCAAAGAAGCAACAGAAAATTGAAAAAAAAATAAAACTTTAATCAAGTTCTCTAGCCCACAGAGAACTGGATTACTCTCCTGTAATCCAAAATTATAGCTGGCTTTAATCTTGAAATTGGTTTTATTGTACTTTTAAAGAAGTTCAATCAGTTACAAAATACATTCATTCATATGTATATTTTTTATTTGGACGAAAATGAACTTATGTAATCTTTCTGCATATAATAGTTTAATTCTTGGATCGCATAAATTTTACTGAATTTTCTCCTTTGAAACTAGTTTTTACATCAAATACAATAGATCAAATCCGTAATATTAATCTCTTTACTCGACGATAAGCTCTAATCGATGCTTGATGCTTTTATGCTAATATACGCATTTATATCCTGAAACAATCAATCATTTTTATCATTGATTTTCAAGTTTATAAAAAAACTTTATATGAAGTTGTAATTTATTATAGTTTGACCATCTAAAAAAATTAAATCAGACTAATATAAAACTTCCTCATTTTGCAGGTGTATTTTAGTATAAACCTGCATGAAATAACTATTTCAGACAGAATTTACAGTTAATTAGTAGGCCTAGTAGATTAATTTTATTTCTTATTACTTTTACTTTGTTTTTAAATTTTTTTTATATTTAAAATTTAATATATTATTAAAATTAATCTAAAAATTTAATTAGATTAGATGTTTAATTAAAATGGAAGAACTGTAATTTATTATTACGGTATATGAATTTTTAGTTTTTATTGTAAACTTAATAAATATCATGAATAAATTATATTTTCCTTCGAAGATTTCCTTGAGTTTTTTTAATATGAATAAATTGCTCTTCGAAAAATACTTTCTAAACTTATATAATAAATAAAAACATTTCTTAAACACGTAAAAAAAAGAAAAAAATATCATTTTCTAATGTTAGTGTCATTCTGATTTTTTTATTTTTGTTTATAATAGTTTAACAATATGAAGAATATATATATATATAAGCTTATTTTAAAATTCACTGGCTGAAATCATCAGTAAATAAAAATTCGTTTAATTTGATATTTACAATTTTTCAAATGAATTTTTTTTGATATTTATAACATTTTTTTCACTGTATTTTACATCATGTTTCAACTTTATTCACGCCTTCATAAGTTCAATTTATTTTTATTGATATTAATATTGAAAATTAAATGCAATATAAATTAGCATTTAAATATTCATTTCTATATTTATTTAAGAAAAAAATTAAATTTAAAAATCAAGTATTCAGTTTGGATAAAAACATTTTCATGTTTTATCATTATTAATATTTATGTCACATATAAATCTATATAAATATTAATGATGTTATTTATAGAAAAACATTAGTCTAATTTTTATATGTTTACAATCTTGTTTAATTAAATATATTTTATTTCTCTATAATATTTATAATAAATAAGCTTCATTTTAAAACATTTAATCCTTTATATTTTAAAATATTTACATTTGACACGAATAAATTTGTTGTAACATATGGAAATATTTTTAAAAATGAGACATGTATACAATTTCATAAATGTTAAATAAAAAGTATGAACTGGACACTTTTAGAAATGATCTGAAGTTGAAAAAATTGATATGTTGTTGTGACGTTTTAACAATTTGTCGCATCGGTTGAGAGAAGTAGTTGAATGGCAGATTATATGAAATACTGTAGAAACTGCAAAGAGAACAACGCAAAGAAATGTCAGAATTGTGCCTCCTGTATGTACTTAGAACCCAGTTGAATGTTCTACACAACATGACAAGTAGGCGACATTCTGAAGAGTCATTCCAGCAGATGCCGATGTCAGACACCAAATAAATCATTTCATAAAAATTCTTTTGTGCCTTTCCAAGTTTGTTTAAAGAAATGCTGAATAAGTCAAACAATTCTGCCAAAGAAACGTTTATTATTTATTCTTTCTTTAGAATAAAATATTCCCGAATAGAAAATACAATCTGTTGAACAATAAACTGACATTAAATATAATTTATATAAATTTGCTTTGATAATTTATATATATATTTGATCTATAAAATTTAAAAGTTATTTTCATGGTCAATTTTGCAGCACTATAATAGTCTAAACTAGTTCATGATGACCTGCCAAAAAAGATTATCGAGATAATATTTTATGTTAGTAACCATATCAAGAAGACACATTTGCTATCAAGATACTTTTTCATCTCTTGAAATTGCTGTCATAGACAGTAATTTACTTCTATTGGAAAAATGGCAATCTCTGATGACAACAGTAAGTCCCTCAACGATGGGATGTGTAATCTGGAAGGAGACGGTTGGAAAAACTCTAAATCTGTAATGATAACTAGTCCTGTCTTCGTATCATGGACAGAACATTTCTTGGAGAATCTTACAATCGTTTATCTCTTACTAGAATACCATTTACCGATATTTATACGAATTAAGTATGATGATGCAAAATATTTGAAATTTATTTTCAGCCCATTCCCTGAGATGGTAACAAAAACTGGTGTAAATAAAGATATTAAACTGCTACTGAATTAACATTATAGTCAGTCTTGACTTTTTTCTAAACTGTTTTTGAAACTTATAATAAATTTCAACATTTTTTTTTTGTTTTAACATAGCTATAAACAAAATTTATTGATAAAACAAATTTAGTTAAAATTTTTTATGATAGTCTGTCAAAAAAATTCATTACTGTTGTTTTTAATTTTTATAACTAATTAAATATTCTTACTGAAATTCTTAAAAGTCGTAAAAAACTTATGGAAACATAAATAAATATTAAATTTAATAAAGTAACAGTAATGAATGAATTAAATCTTTATTGTATATAAACTTAATTTCAGGCAAGAATATGATAGAAATTGTAAAATAAGTAAATTAGAATGGAATTTCTATATTATCGTAGAAATATCAACAATTATCATTTCTAGTTTATTTGTGTATATTTAATCAATTTATATCAATTTAATTGACTTATTATTAATTTAAAAAGTTTTATCACATTAAATCGTAGAAAAAGTACACATTATTATACTTCCTGAGAAATTATTAATAACTACATTGCAAATATAAAGAATTTATTTTTAAAATGATTAAATCTATTAGAAAAATAGCTGGTACACGTTGTGTACCAGCTATTTCTTTGTTTTTTATTATCATATCATGATGATAAAAAAAAAAAATATTTGAAACTCAAAATTTGTTTTAATTGTTCTTAAAAACTGGTATCAATTTAACATAATCATTAATTGATCAGTTATTGTGAAAGCAATTGCTGTTTAATAAAATAAATAAAACAAATAATATTAAAATTTAATTAACTTAATTCAAAATACAAAATAAATTCAAACTGTGTACATACACTGAGTAATAAACTATATTTGTGAATTCTAATAATTATATCAAGAAGTAGATCTACTTATTAAGAATTTTGAGCATCAGCAATATAGAATATATATAATTTAATATTGAAATTAATTTATACTGTGTCCGTTTTTTCAATCATTAGTTTGACAAAACCAAAAAACACAAATGAGTTATAAATGGTATAATTTTAATATCTTAATTCAAAAATTTTCAGCAAATTGTCGAAAATTTACATTTTGAAATAAAATTTTAAGTTTAAAAAAATCAGTATATGTAAAGATTTTCACGGTTAATTTTGATAAAAAAATTTTTATAATTTAAAAAATAATTAAAAAATTAATATCTTATATCTGAGCTCTATTCTTCTTCGTCATTTAAATCTAATAGATTCAGACTTAAATAGTTTCTAAAATGTATTAAAATAACAAATATGAAATACTTCAAAATTAATTCTGATAAACGTAACTAAAATGCACAAAAAACATTTAACAATTTATATTTTATTTATTCGAGCGTGGTATATATAATTACTTTTTGCGAATCCGATTACAAACGATTAGTTTTTATATAAATACAACTTTTATTTTCAATTAAAATACAGTAGAGTAGCAGATTTTAATGTCATTCATTTGGTTATATTATCCAAGAATAGTTCATTAACTGTGTTATTTTCATTACTGTATTTTATTTTTCTATTTGTTGAATAAACAAGGAGGTTAAAAATTTTCTAGATTAAGCTGTATGGAAAATACCGAAAATGGATTGTTATAAAAAAATGAGGAAAGAGATATAAAATGAGAGATATTATTATTTCATTACATTTTTCATATGCATCAATATTTTTTATATATAATACTATATTTATATTATTTTCAATCTTATTGCCAAACAAATATTGACTGTATTGATATATTATATATTATCATCTCATCCTGGTTGTATTGGTTTGATGCAATATGAATTAGGTGTCAATATTGATCTTTGATTACATTTGATTGATTAATTCACATAAAATCACTGTCTAAACATACAGTACCTCGGCTTTACTAGGAAATATACCAATATCTTTGAAATGACCCTGATTGTCAATAAGTTCTTATGCTTAGGTATGGTTTTGAGTAATGTCAAAATTTAATTAATATTCTTTCTGCTGATTGTTTTTATCCTCAAAGTTTATAAGTCGTTGAAATGATTGATGACCAAGTAAATTACAACCAATAAACCCTTTCATTATATCTATAATTATAAACATCATAGAAATATCTTATTGGTATTTAGAACTGGGATAATTCTTCATTTGAAAGATCTGACGTTACGTTTAAAATTTTCAAATTTAAACGGCTAATTTAGTAGAAAAACTAAAAATTTAATTACAAAAACTAAAAATGAGTGTAATAATTATTTTAAATCTCATTTATTGTACTCTGGTTTAAATGAAAATATTTCGGTATTTGAATATTGGAAATAATATTAATTGTTACAACTAAGATTATTTTCGGTTATTGTTATAAATTTATTGTATTATATTAATGATGCCAACGATCTATGCAATCTATTTTTTTCGATCATTTTAAATAGAACTGAAAAAAGAAATAAATGATACAATTTTAATCTTTTAATTTAATATTTTACGAATTGAAAATTTTCTAATACTGTTAAGTATTTCATCAATAATTATTTCATAATTTTTTAATTATTTTAAAATATCTAATATTGCTTCCTATTGTCCTACACTGTTGTTTATATTAATCGTATAAATAAAATGATTCACTCACAGAATGTTGCTTACTTGAAGAAAACTCGGACACAAAATGAGTAAACTAAACTTGATAAATGAACATGTTTAATTTGATAACTAAACTCGGGTTGAATACACTTCACTGATGCACAATGCTGATGTGCTAACGGTCTTCTCCTTCTCCACAAAAAAAATGTTAAAAATCTAAGTTTAAAAAAAGAACAAGTGGCTCCCTCAGCCAAAAATCGGACAAAACATCCCGCCTGCCTTGAAGCATACGGCCTTCAACACGGGAGAGGAAGGAGTTTACACAATTTCGAAATATTTCGCTTAAACAGACAGCTCTGTGTCTTCAATGTCACGACCCTCACCTTTCCATCTTCACCTGGATGAGTTTCCACAACACGTTCCTTAACCCAGTGTAGGGGTGGGGTATTATCCTCCTTAACAAGTACAAGTTGGCCAACCTCCAAATTAGGGGAGCTGG
>WUQG02446206.1:0-13238 GCA_011317285.2 Androctonus mauritanicus
AGAACAAAAAAAGTATATCTTATTTTTTTGAAAGGGAAGAATACAAGATCTCTGATGAACCTAAATGAAAGGAAGAAATCAATAATTTCTCACTCAGGACTATATTATGACCAAGAGAACAATTTTTTTATTTAAGACACAAGATATTATCCTCCTAAATTGGATATTGTTGGGCTTATTAAATTTTGTAAAATAAATCTCTCCTGATTAAAGGAAATTATAGATTATTAAACTGTATCATTGGTGTCAGAAGATCTCATTACCTGTCCTTATCCATTGCATTATATACCATGAGCAGGCCAAAAGTCTGTACAAATCTGTCCAGCAGTCCCACATGAAACATCAGCACTTATGCATTGCTTATTGAAAATGCTTGACTTAAATCCTTCTACCTATAAGTTTCTAATATATAAATTACAAACATAATAATGCAAATTGTTTAATATTTTTATAATTAAATCTCAAAGCAATAGCATTTCTGTTTAATTATGATAAATTGAATAGGTAATTACATATTTATTATTATATATCTGTAACTACATAGAAATATAAAACCAACATTTCTTAAATGTTCCAATTTGTGAATCTCTTTCATGTAAGAAAGGTTTTTTCCCAGCATGCATGCATAATGATTGCCGACATCATATTTATACTATCAGTAATCATTAGTACTGGTCAAAATTATACTGTCAGTTGTGATTAAATTTATTTTCCACATTTCAGTTTTGTTTCTAGCTTTTAGCATGTTAGTTATCCTTATTTTATTTAAAATATTATGAATAATTTTATTGTCTCGAATAGAAATAAAAAAAATTTAATTATTAAAATTTCTTTGAACTTTCTGACAGATATACATTTCATATAAAAATGTTATATAACATTTAACATATAACAACATATGTTATCCTTGATATTTAAGAATAAATTTTTTTGTATCTGGTATAATCATATCTGGATATTTCACAACATTTTATAAAGCAAGAAAGTCAGCTATCAATAATCATTGGCAGCATAAATATTTTGCTTTTTTTAGACCAAAAATAATTATCCTGCACATATTTTTATATCTTTTCAATGAAAATGAAAAATCTTAAGATTTTTTTTGTATAAATTTATTTTATTTGCTAAAAATATTGATCTAGAAACTGGTAATCCATTTTAAAATTATATTTTATCCTTGCATTTTACTGTTATTTATACAATAGGAAAAAATAGTAATTAGAATGTTTCAAAAGTTTATTTGCCGAACTTTTTATTAAATAATAATTAAATACTAATAACTTCATAGAAATTATTGTTATTGATAAATAATAATTATAAAATATATATATTTATTTTCAAAAAATGAATTTGATATCAATAAGCTAAAAATAATTTTATAACACAATAACTTTCTTTTTTCTCTAAACATTTTCATCAATATTATATTTAAACGTAAACCGAAACAAGCACTAACTCCCCCTGGCGAATAAATTTGGAATAAACTGTACAATTAATAATTAATATATATTTCGGCTTACGTTTGGATTACGGTAATCAATCCCCTGTGTGGTTGTTAGTAATAATATTATATTTATTTAAATTTTCACTTCTATTAGTTCCCAACATTTTCAGAAATGGTATTTGGTAAAAAATAACAAATATAATTAAAAAAGGATGTACTTGTAGAAAAGGGGGCATTATACAGCCCTAGCATTGCAACCACCAATGATCTGTTGTGCTCCCCCAACAAGATCATCCCATAAGAAGTTTCCTGGGGCATGCTGGCAATCCAGCTCCCTCAACAGGTAAACTGGAACTGCCAACCCTCAAGTGGGATGGAGAAGCAGTTTCCTCAGAAAAAGTGTTATCATCATCCATGCAACACGAACTTACTGGAGGAAACACTGGTTAAGGCTAACTATGACAAGGTTTTGCCTGGTACCTTGAAGAGATCATTCAGAACATTGCTCTTTCACTATCCCAGTGCCACTCAACTCTGAGCACAATACTTCATACCTTAGTTTGAGTAATGGTGCTCTCCTAGTCTAGTCCCTTTCCTTTAACCTGCCTGGCATGGGAGACTCTACCAGTAACAAAGCTACCACTGGCATAGTTCTCAGGGTCATTGGAACATGCAAGCTCCCTCACCACAACAAGGTTGAGACACCGTTGAAGGAGATTAAAAAAAAATGATTATCATATTTGTTATATATAAATCCTAGAAAATATCTAGGATTAGTATCTACATCAAACAATATGCCATATAGCATTATAGAAATGCATATACTGTAGACAACTATTTTTATTTTGTAATAATTTCTTTAGAATACAGTAATAATGTAGTTTTATTAATATCATTTATAGTCTAAAGTTTATATTTTATTATAATAAGAATAATGATAAATGAAAAATTGATAATGTCCAGAAAGAAATTTTTTTTCAAATATATTTATGATGTTTAATCTGTTGAACTCTGAAATATGAATAATATTTAATGAATACTTTTGTAAATGTACATCAAAATATTACAGGTTATAGTTTTATAAGTTCTTAGAGGAAACTATAATTTGTATTAATTAAATTTTTGACATTAAAAAGTTTAATTAATACATTTAAATTTAATGTTCAATATTTATAAGTATCTATTTAATGTAGTTAATAATTACATGAATTTCATTTTATCATAGAAATAAAGTAGAATGAAAATTAAATAAACTGTTCTGTATTATTTTAATATAGAAATTAAAACTTTTTTTATTTTCAAGCAATGCCATTGTATTTCAGGCAGATGCAGTATATTTGTTAGTATAAAATATTTGAAATTTAATAATTTTTTGAGAAGTTTACAAAATTTGCAATTTATAATTCTAAACAAATTGTGACATGCTTAAAATAGTGTTAATGAAATGTTATTTTTACAATAAAAGATTATATAAAATTATTATTTTTATTATTTTTTAAATTTTTTTATTCTATTTTTTATTTTACAATGTTTTTGATAAAATAAATTTGAATCACTATTATTATTTTTTAATTTATCAAATAGAATTAAATAAATAAAATAAAAATAATTTTAATTAATAAAAAATGATTTATTATTTTTCATAAAAATACTGTTCAGAAAACATTGATCAAAATTCTTTAATTTTGTTTAATTTTACTTAAAATTCTTCTTTTAAATATTATTGATCTTTTTTTTATTGTACATTTTTAAATATTTCACTGATATTAAATGCATTTTATGATGATTAAATTTTTAAAAAATAAACAAAAATCTCATTTTTATTCCATAGTAATTTATTTAAAAAAGATTAGTTATTTTTCTGCTCAGAAAAAATTTAAATTATAATTATTTTGAATGATGATTAAATTTAGAACAAGTAAAAAGTTTAGTAATTGATTATTAACTTTTACAGTATAATTAACACTACATAATTTTTTAATTTTCATTTATTTAATATTCATGTTTATATTTTTTATGGTGTTATATGCAAGTAATTGTTAAAAGATGATATTAACTTAGGCAATGCAATGCATTCTCAGGAAATAATCAAAATTATTTATCAAAGTGGTTTTTATCTTTAAACAGTATTGCAAGTTAATTGTTTGTTAATTAGGTTAAAATTTATTTAAATTATAGTTCTTATAAGAAATTTTAATAAATATCAATAAAGAAAAAATTTTATTGATTTCAAGTTCAAATTAAGAAGAGAATAGCTAGAAAAAATTTTTAGTGAATTAGTTACAAAATAATTTATTTTAAAATTCCTCACTGGTAATTTTAAAATGAGCATTATTATGATAAATATACAGATAAAGCAAAATTCTTCAAAAAAATTTTAATTAGTATTTCATATATTTTATTAGAGGAGTGCATCAAAAACAGAGTTCCCCATTGAATATGAAGAAGCATTAAATGAAATCCAGAATGAAGAACAACAGGAAATTAAAGAAAGAGAACAAAAAAAGATAACAGATTATTATAAGGCAAGTTTTTAAATAATTTTTTTAATTTTTAAATATTATTTTAAATGCATTGTTGATTTTTCTTTGCATTTAAAATTTATTAATGATAAATTTAATTAATACTTTATGATCATTCACTCTGTCTTTACTTCTGCATATTTCCAACATTACTCTGTATTCTGAGTGTTACTTGCTCACATTTATCTTTTATTTACTTTAATAAAGACATTTGTTCACAGTTACCTTTATTAAAGTTTTGGATATTATTTCTAAAAATATACACATGGTGTGAGTTAAATTATCACAAAATAGAAATATTACTAGCTCGATGGTAGGCTGCCATCGAGCTAGTAATACTGTATTTCTATTTTGTATCAATTTTTGGCAGTGTATTTTGCAATTCATTTGTTTAAATTATCACAATTAGTGTTAGAAATCCTGACCTAATTGTCTCTACTTGGCAGTTAAATCACATCAAAAGACAATTGCTTTGATCCCACACTATCAAAGTAAATAATATATATGAATTATTAAACTTAAACTCTAAATTTTGATGATTTATTGTTAGTTATAATTAAATATATTGTATATAATTATTATTTATTAATGCAATATTAATTTACAGGATGCAATAGTTGACTTAATAGAAGGAGAGTCATTTCTTAAAGCTTTATTTGATGATAAAGAAGCTGAATTGTTATTAAGATTACCTCAGTCTGAATTAATTATAGATGAATATCCTTTTCCTAATAAATATATAAATTATTATTTTTGCTGTATTTCAGTGATAATATTTATTGGTTGAAAGAAACGGAAACTTTACACTGCCGTAAATTAATACATGAATTATACATAGCACTATGGCAGGAAAACACATAATAAGAAACTTGTATTCAATTTTAAATAACTTCAACAAATAACTGAGTTATCCATCGAATGGAATAATGCCAAACTACTTTGGGAACAACAAGACCCTAAGAGGGAAAGAATTGCTGAAGCCATTACGGTTTTTACGAACAGAACCTCTGATATTAAACCCATCAACAAGATCGACCTGTCTGCCATAAGCAACGCATGGAAATCGTGCTATAGTCAAAAAACCTATAGACATTAGAAGAATGTATATTTTTACTATCTTCTCTATATTAATGTTAATTTTAATTATACGTATTTAAATCTTTACAATGTTTATTTATTATTAGTTTTAAAATTTAAATGTATATTAACTTTGATGTTGTAGTTGTTACTATAGTTACTACTTTGATTCTTATTCGATTTGAATGTATTCCATGTCAGAAAGCTGATGATGATTTTAATTAAAAAATCGAAAGCGCTCCTTTAAAATTGAATACAAGTTTTTTATTATGTGTTTTCCTGCCATAGTGCTATATATTATTCATGTATTAATTTCCGGCAGTGTAAAGTTTCCGTTTCTTACAATTAGCTTGATCACAGTAGGCATTTTTGGCTTGTTTAAATTATCCTCAATCCCAGTTTGAACAAATTTAGAAAATACAGTTACTGTTAACAGGGTAGCTAAGTTTTTGAGCCCCTTATTTTTATAAAAATATAATTTTAAATAAATATTACGAAAAGATCATTTAGTATATTTATAATTTACTAAATGATCTTTTCGTAGAGGCAACTGACAAGGACAGGATAAAAAATAATGTAGAGTAAAAATTTCTGAAGTCACTTTCTAGGGCACTCTATTTTGAAATTAACAGATAAAAAAATTGTCTAACAGATATGTCTATTAGTAAATCTTATTTAATAAATGTGATTAAATTACAATAATGAATCAGCAGTTAGGAAAAGAGTATATATGAATACTTTTTTATAAGATTTTTATATACTCAATATATCAGCATTTGCTATAATAATTATTTTTTTCAATTATAGCATTATAAAATAAATTTTTTACGAATTTCATACTTTTGAAACAATTTTTAATTTGTATTATAATTTTTGTTTAAAATAGTAAAAAAATATACTGATTTTAGAAAACTGATCTGTATTATCAAACAATATAGCTGGAGCTAATATTCATCATATTGTTTTTTAGTTTTATGTTTTCATTTACTTTCAAATTTAGGATTTACCCATTTCTTGGAATTTTTTTTAGATTTGTATTTAATTTGTTTATATAAATTTTGAATGTTTTGTAAATTTTTATTAATAATTTTTACTTGATTCAATACAGAAATACATTCATTAAAATCTATAGCAATGTTTAAAGAGTTTTTGAAGCATAATTAATTTCATAAATCACATTAAAAATATACATATAAAAATAAAATCAAATTTCATCATTTTGCTTCATTATTTTAAGTACTTTAGCTTGATCTGCTTTTTTAGTTGATTTAAGATTAATTTCTGTCAAAGCTTGTATATCATCTCCAAATTAAACTATGAAATGAGTTGCAACACACAAAATTTGAGATTAGGGCCCAGACAACTGATTACTTTACAAAGATTGATATTTATAAATATTTGATATAAAAAATAAAGATTTGATATTTGTAAAATGCATCTTTGTATAACAAAATAAAGACTGTTGCTGCATGAGTTTGTTATGTTTTGGCAATCAGATATAAAAAGAATTCCTTCTTTATGCTAAATATATTTTATTGTTGAAGAGCTCAGTGTAAAAATATCTTCATTACATGTTGCATCTGTCTAAAGATTTTAGCAAAATAGAAATAGCTCTTACTTGTATCTGTTTATAGACTCTGGTGAAGTAAGAACCCTAATTCACTGGAGCTCTTAGTCTTTGTTTACTCTTTTTATATTGTAGCTAAGCTGCTGGTTGCTGTAGAATGCAAATTATTCCACATTTCATAGATTTTGAATTTAAATGTATTTATATAACATATTTTTATAGTAATTATTTTATATAAATATGAAATGTTATCTAAATACTTTATTTTTATAATACTTGGTTAAGTACTATATGCTTTTTAATTTATTTGCTTTTAGTTATTTTTTTGTTTTTAACACATCCATGATGCAAGGGTAGTTTCTGGAATATTATCACTGATAACCAATATGCACTTTTCTGTCTTTTTTTGTATATGTATGGCTTCTGCTATTTCTGCTGCTGTGAGTTACCTTTTATAATTTTCACTTGATCATGAATGCAATGCATAAAAAATAAAAATAAACAAAAGCAAAATAAGTTAAAAACTATATATTAATAGTCTTAACCAAGTGCTATAGAAATAAAAATGTATTTAGACAACTTTTCATATTTATATAAAATAATTAATGGAAAATATGTTATATAAATACTTTTAAATTTGAAACCAATGGAATGGAGAACTTGCATTCTACAATAACTGTACTTTGCAAATTTGTTCAAATTGGGACTGAGGATGTTTTAGTCAAGCTGCAAATGTTCTTCCAAACACTTATTAACTGTGTATCTTAAATGAATAAACAGATTCCTAGAAGAATAGTGGTTGTTCTTTGGATAATTATAATTTGTGATAAATTGATTTTTTGACTTTTATAAAAAGATTATAAGATCAAATAAAGGAAAGGATCATTTGACTGATTCATGAATCATGTCTAACTTATCTAATTTAAATTTTGCTCATTTTATATTGATTAATATTTTCTAGCCTTCTATTTACTATATCAGTTAACATATATATTTATAATTAATAACAAATAAATTCATTATATTTTTGAAGAACTATAATTTATAATCTTTTAATTTTCATTAAATTATTAAAATAATAACTATTTTAAAAATTTTTTATTGAATTTACATTTCTTTTTGAAAGCTCCACCAACCATTACTCAACCACCACCTGATACACTGACTGTTGAAGAAGGTGCAACTATTACAATATCATGCACTGCTGTTGGTACACCTGTTCCTATAATTAGTTGGAGATTAAACTGGGGACATATTCCTCCTCCTCCACGAGTTACAGTAGTTAGTGAAAATGGAAGAGGAACAGTTACTATTCATGATGCAAGACCTAGTGATCAAGGGGCTTGGAGTTGTGAAGCTATAAATAGTAAAGATAGTGTCTTAGCTGTCCCTGATTGTATTCTAGTTGTAAAATGTAAGTTTATTCTGAATAATATATAGAAATATGTGATTTTATGATTTATTTTCAGTTTTATTTTTGTTCTTTTGGTAGCAAAAATTGGTATCTGTCGTCCTCCACTATTTAATGAAAAAGCAGATAGTTCATCTGATTGTTTACGATGTTTCTGTTTTGGCATAACTGATACATGCTACAGCAGTAATTTACATGTTAGCTCTGTAAGTAATATATATATATATATATATATTTATATTTATAACTAATATTTTTTCAATTAATTGTGAATAAAATATAAACAATGAAAAAACTTTTGATCTGCACATCTTCAAAATGGAGATAAACTGCCCTCCTGACAGTCAGCAGATCCAATAGGATAAATTAAATAAAACATATTTTAATTATTATTTTCAATTAATTATAGTCAGTACTGGGTCTAGAGTTTTAGTGCATCAAGTGAAAATTTTTTTGTACCCCTTCAAGTCATCAGTTTTAAAAAATAAATAAATTCATAAAAATATCACACTTTACAAAACTTTTATTTTTTAAAACAATATTTTACAAAATTTACTTACATTTCTATATACAATGTTTTAATAAAACTTATACACTATATTTATGTTTTAATTAAAAATGATTTTATAGGATTTTTTTGTTTATAAATTTTTTTATTAAATTGAAATAATATATACAGTATTTTGTTTGATGTCATTTTCGATGGAAATGGTCACTACTTGTGTCAATTTTTCTTCAGAAATTGATGATCAAAGATAAGTTTTAATTAATTTTACTTTTGAGAAACTTCTTTCAGCACTAGTGACAGAAACAGGTGTTGTTAATAAAATTCTTAATGCAATTTAAATATTCAAATAAAATTCTTGCATTTTATTCTGTTTAATAAAATTTAGAATTTGTATCTATCAGTATCTTTAAAAAAACTTTTAATACTAACAAGCCCATCAAACAAAACATTGTTGCATGAATCTTTGACCTTCATCCAGGCATCCACCCAGATCACTCACCATTTAAATTATGTGTAAAAAATAATTGTCTTTTACTACAGTAATAATAATAACAACAACAATAACAAAATACAAAATGTGCCAACAATCTTTGGTGCCCCAAGTGGGTGTTCTGCTTTATTATATGTTGAACCAATCCAAAACATCAACAATATGTCATTGAAGCCCTGATTATAGTTTTATTGGCAATTTTATTTCTAAAAAATATATGCCCTTAAACACAAAAAATTATTTATTCTTTGAAATATTTTTAGCTTGCATAGAAGGCCTCAAAAACTACAATATGTTGCTAGATTACAGTGATCATATTTTAATGCTGCAGTTATTTATTTATAAGTTTTGTAAAATTTAAATTAATATAAAGTATTCATCAGCTTTTTACACCAAATAATGATTATTTTTTATTTTATATCTTTTGATTATAATTAAAAAATATGATATTTTCTTGATTCTAATTTGTTAATAGATTTACTAATTTATTCATATAATTTTTCCTTTTTTTCTGTTGTTTAATATTTTGAAGTATGAAAAGGAAAAATTATTTAAATTTTATCCTAAATATAAGATTAAAGTTAAATAGTTAATGTTCTTCATCAATAATATGGAATATAAAATTTCCATTATTTATTAAATGTCAAAATAATGTATAGATAATGCATTATCTTATGTATTATTTTTATAAAATATGGTAAATATTATTTTTTAATATTTTTCTGCAAGTAAATGCATTATTATTTACCAAAATAATACATTCTTTTGTTAGATTTACTGTTGAGGATTTCTATTAGATATAAACAGGATGATCTTTGATATTTTCAATTTAGAATTAATGAAACTTAAATGTTTTCAAAAATTCAAGCTGATGAACTGTTACTAAGAAAAAGTTTGGGAAAGCTTGATTTGCTTGAGTTTTTTCAATAAAAATTATTAACAAATTGTACTTTAGAGCTGAATAATTGCTAGTCAATATAATTGTGAAAGTAATGAATGATTTGTGGTTTGGTTTTGTTTTATCATACAACATTTGCCTGGACAAAATGCACCAAATACAATGCTCATGACAACAGTATGTGAAAGTCACTTGTAGATTGTAAATATTAAGAAATAATAAGCAATAACCCCTGTGAACACTTGTAAAAGAGCATGATAAACAAAATAAAACTATAGCAAGTAACAATGGCAATAATTCAAACAACAGATATAAATATAAAAATTTAATTTGTAAAAATGGTGTAAAAGTGCTAATTCATGCAAAAATGAGTTAAAATATGCTAAACAATTAAATGTTGAATGAAATAACAATATTTGATATAAAAGCATAAAAGCTAGAATAATAAATATCTTTTTTGAAAAATGTTTAAAATATTAAAAACAGAATGATTAAAATGCTGCAAACATTCTATAAAATAAAGGAAGTGATTAAAAGATGTTTTCATGGATAAGTGCCCAGTTTCAAAGATCATAGATTGGTTGGTCTTTATTCGTCAAGAGATATCAATGAGTGATACATGACTGTGCCTTTGCAGAATCATGGAAGCAAATTTTCCCTTCCCTGTTTCTACAGTAAGTTGATTCATAACGCTGGACAATTGGTTTGATTTCATGGAGTGGAACTTGTTACATATCTAGTAGTCACAATACTGTTCTAATAATTATAGCTATTACAACTAAAAACTTCAAATCACTACAGAAAGGGATGGATATTCTTTGGCAATTTCTGTTTTGATACCTGTATGACATTTTCTTACATTCAATAAATACTGTTAACCAACTTAAATGATATAGAAAGATGACACTTGAGCTTGAGTTATCTGTTTATTTGCTAAAAAACTTGAACTTCATAGATCAACCTAATTCAAATCAGCAACTATATTTTCAATAAAGTTTGTGTGATCTCTGTTGATTCTAATTAGTTATCAAATATGGGTAATTAAGTTGCATTTATCTTGGACATAGATTTGTGTTTTAACAATTATTGTATTCTGAATACATTATGATTCATTAATTTGTGGGAAAATTTCTTTTGCCCAGTTTATTTTGATTTTGCTTTTATATTTATTAACTTGCTGTCTAATTATCTTGTAATGCTTCTTTCAATAATATTTTCTGCTAGAAATATACTCATATTCCAGTATTCCAGTTTGACAGCAACTATTCCAGCATATATTCCAGTTTGACATAGCACCTGGAACAGGATATTTGAATGAACTGTTTTTATGAATTAAACAGTAGAATGTTTCTTCTGACATGAATTTTAAGACTTATCATGATTTCAAAGATCTGAAAAAGTGAAAAAATGTAAATTTTACAATCAAGAAAATACAATATGCTTATATTTTATTATAATGAAATTCAAAAATGAAATTACAATATAGTATACTGTATGATGCCAACTTTTTCAAATCTCATTGCATTATCTTGGTTTCAAATCATAGAATTTTAGGTGTGATATAGATAGGGTATAGAGAGAATGCAGTAATATTGTACTCCTAATATTATTGGAACAATATTATGGATGTGGGCAAAATTCAATCATTTTCTCATCTGCATATTATAAAAATATTCTCTTTTTTTCCTTTAATAGCCTGCCACATTTTTTCTAATAGGATTCTTTTCTGTTTCTTCATACATTTTTATATTCTTCTAATTTCATTCTTCAAAAGTTTAAACAATTAAGCATATTCTTTATCTCTTTCAATAAAAATAGTAAATGTTGTTTATTATAGTGAAAATACATTAAGTAGGGTATTTATGTATACTGTTTCAGTATAAAAATAAGAGCCATATTCTAAAATTCTCAGAGCTTTCAATTCTTGATTATTATTTTAAATCTAATATAATGATGCATATATCATGTATTTTTTTCTTATATATAATCTATTACCTTATTAAAACTTGAATTATATATAAAGTTTTCTTGAATACAATTATTACTATTATATCTACTCATATATAAACTAAGACTTTTTTCTAAAAAAATTTTTGAAGATGGGATCATTATAGACATACATTGGTAGCAAAAATTGGAAGATTTTTCATAAAATCATAAGATTCACCAGCTAAGTCACATCACATTCCCATTGTGTCTTCATACCAGTCAATCAGTGGGATCTACCACACATATTTGTGTGGGACAGATCCCATATATGTACTAGATGCAGCCATGCAATCTGACATATTTATTTATAACAAATGTCATCTTTCTGACTTCTCAATTTCTTTTTTGTTAAAAATATGTGAATGCTTAAGACCATACATAAAATAACATTTCTATAGATATTTAATATTGGATACCACACAAATATAATTGAAATATATAAAGCAGTCATGTTGCATCTTCTTTGCACTAGTGGCACATCTTAATGGTAGTAGCTGAATGCACTATAAATATTTCTAAAAATGCCTATGTTTTTACTCAGTTATATTATTAAAAATATGCAGATATATTTGAATGTTCATATTTAAGTAAATTAAAAAATATTAATATATTGAATGCTTCACAAATAAGATTAGGATGTATAGATCAATGTTTTTTAATGAATAAACATAGATGCTACTAATGCATATATTGTCAGTTAATATTAAATGGAAATATAATGATCTCCACTGTTTCTGATTGACAATTTGTGCAGTTCCAGATAGTTCTGATCATTTAGAAAATAGGTACAATTATTTTCAGCTGATTTTGGACATCATTCTTATGCTTTTGATGATTCTGTGTGTGCTTTTCAGATTTCTGCTCATCAGTTGCAGCAAAATTTTTTGTGTTTTTATTCTAATTTTTTATCATTAAATTTTATTAAATATTTTTCAATAGTATAACATACTGCATACACTGCCAGGAATAATCATAAGAAAAATGTCACAAGCACTTTGGCAGGATCTTAAATTGTATGAAGCTGAAGACAGTGGCGTAACTGACGGTCAGCAGACCCCGCGACGTGGGGAGGCCCCGAGCTTCGTGGGGCCCCAACTCACCCTGATGAAAAAAATCTCTAAAACCCAAACAATCAATCCCTAATAACGTCAATTTTAACGCAGAACAGTTAAACAACGCACGGCATCGGCGTTCTTTTAGCTAGAACTCTAAAAACTTACAAGTTAGTTAGAGCTAATTTACAGTTTATGTATTGTTTTCACATACATTTTGTATGTTTCCGGATGCAGCGATTGTTTGATTAAAGCACTACAGTATGTGTAATGCAGTGCT
>WUQG02446217.1:0-13237 GCA_011317285.2 Androctonus mauritanicus
ATTTATAAATATTTGATTTATTACTGAATGATTACATCGAATATAAAAATTTTAAAAATTTATAAAAAATATTTATATTAAAAAAATTTTACAAAAATATAATAAAAATACACAAAATAGAATAGATATCAATATTTAAGTGATTTCTATTCAATAAAATTAAAAAAACTGAAAATATGGGGTGTCGTGCGCTCCAGTGTCTTGCTCAGCAAGACAAAGTTTACGACCCGATATTTTCGGTTTTTTTTAATTTTATTGAATAGAAGTCACTTAAATATTAATATCTATTCTATTTTTAATATATTTCCGCAAAATTTTTTATTATAAATCGGGTTAACCAAACCTTTATCGGGTTCCTAAACTTTTGTCTTACTGAACAAGACATCCGAGTGCAAGCATAACCGCTATCACGGATATAAAAATTTTTAATAATTTATAAAAAAATATTTATAATAAAAAAATTTTACGGAAATATAATAAAAATATGCAAAAGAGAATAGATATCGATACTTAAGTGACTTCTATTCAATAAAAATTAAAAAAACTGAAAATATGGGGTGTCGTGCGCTCCAGTGTCTTGCTCAGCAAGACAAAGTTTAGGACCCGATATTTTCGGTTTTTTAAATTTTATTGAATTAAAATCACTTAGATATTAATATCTATTCTGTTTTTAATATTTTTATTATATTTCCGTAGAATTTTTTGTTATAAATATTTTTTTTATAAATTAATTGCGCGCAAATTAATTGGAGCACTAGCACGAATATAAAAATTATTAAACATTTATAAAAAATATTTATAATAAAAAATTCTACGGAAATATAATAAAAATATTAAAAACAGAATAGATATTAATATTTAAGTGACTGTTATTCAATAAAATTAAAAAAACCGAAAATATCGGGACCTAAACTTTGTCTTGCTGAGCAAGATAACTGAGCGGAAGCGACCCGAACGTTTGTCTTGCTAGGCTAGGCAAAGGAGCGGAAAGTGTTAAAAAAGTATGTCTCTTTTGTTTACTTGAAGAGTAGGTATTTTTATATTATAATATATTTTGGTTTTTTGAGATATTCATTAAATAAAATTATTTTTTGAAAGCATATTAGTTATATTGTATAAATCTAATGTATATAATTACTACTATTATTATTACTATTAATTATATATATTATGTCATACTAAAATAATGTATACCTTACATTATGCTACACATTATATTAATTAAACTAGTGTGAATATATTATAATATTAGTATGGATAAATATTATAGTATTAGTACTAGTTTCTGTTCTATTTACAAAAAAAAATGGTACAAAAACTAATAACAATCCAAAGAAGCATGGAAACATACATGTTAGGATTCACCAGGAGGGAAGTATCCTGACATACCATCTAGTTACATAAATTATAGTAAAATTACATCAATATTTAGCATTAATTTTCAGAATGCAACTTAAAAAGAAAGGGCAAATTTCATAGAGAAAATCCATCAAATTGGTGTAGAAGTAACCATATTACATGGATAAGAGAACAAACCAAAGTAGAAGATATAGTAACAGCAGTTAAAATCAGTAAATGGCATTAGGGAGGCCACATAGCACAATACATCGATATTTGATGGACAAAGAGAATGATATAGTGACAATCAAGGCCAAGGAAAAGATATCCTGGCATGCAATACATACAATGAGAGATGATACAAGAAAAGCAATTGGTTCTCAATGGATGCAGATTGCACAAGATAGATAGATAAGGAAACAAAGAAGGAGGCATATATATCCAGCAGTGGATAAAATAGAAATGATGATGATGATTAGTAATTATATATATTATATTTATAAATTATATATTCATAATTTGCAAATTATAAGGTATAAGGGTGATTATTTTAGCATTTTGAAAATCAGAAATTCAGTATTTTCTTCAGCATCCATTGATTTTATATAGCATTTTAGAGCATTCTGTATAAAAATTTTATTTTTAAGATAATGCAGATATCAGTACTATACAATAATATGGCAATTGTATTAAATAATTCAAATCCCAAAAATATAACAATAGTAGTTAATAAAATAGTAAAAAATTTAATAATTTTAATTAATGTAAAATGAAATTTATAGTTCAGTTATCTTAAATTTAAAAGAATTAATGAAATTAGGAATTTATGTTTCAGTCATCATTAACAAGTAGATCTACAATAAAATTATAAAAATAAAACTATGCATATAGAATAAGCTCTTCATCCCAAGAAGACTCAATTTGCTTCAATTGCCATTCAAAATAATCGCTTTTAAAAGGATGAAGAAGCTGTTCAGCAATTTATAAATCCTATAAAATGATACCATAAGATAAATTTGTACATTATCATCCTTCATTCTGATTTTCCTGTCATAATTAATTTGTATTTAATAAAAAAATCTTATAGCTTATACACTATTAGCTGGAGCCCAGATGCATTTTAAGGCTGCTTTAGCAAAGTTTGGAAAGTTTATCTTTATTGCCAATAATATTTGTAAAGAATCTGCTCTACTTCAATATTCTACTGAATTCTTCTATGTGACCATGCAAATACTCATACCCTCCGATAAAATTATCTGTTCACATGTCAAAAATAGAATCTTGTTTTTATTTACTGACAAAAACTTAGTATCACTATCCTTTATCTGACCAGCAACTACCCAGATTAAAAAGTGTAGAGTGCATTCATATTCTAAAAAGATTAAAAAATTTTTCTTTTTAAGCATTTTCTTAGTCTTTTCATTTCTGTAGGATTTTAACATAACAAAGATATCTATAAGCAACTAACGACTAACACATCTGTTGAGTTCTGCTTTCATAAATGTCATTTCATTTCAAAGCATATGTGCAAAACAATAAGATAATTCACCAGCTGAATAATCAACTTGTTAACATTCAGTGAACTTTGCATTCTAAAATTTCCTAATCATGTATTCTATTTCCTAATCATACATGCTATATATATTATATAAACAATAAAAATTTTATGCTGCATATAAATTGTATATTATAAATGTATCTGGGAAAATGCAAAATAATAATTTTTTGTATGATGATTTATTTATTTAAAACAGAAATAAAAGAATTTTTGTAAATATCAATTATAGTTTATCAGTCAACCAATAAAATTCTGTCAGATTTTGATCCTACAAAGAGAAACGTGATAACATGAAGTAGATTGTACTTAGAAATCAGTAATAGATCACATCAGTAGCAATGAACTATCTCCAACTCTTTTGTGGACTATGAATTACATGGTGGTAGAACTCTGTGGAATGTAAACTAAAGAAGTCATCCAGTACATGTATCATCTCATTAAGGATTTGGAACTGTAGATGATTGTCTAATGAATGAAACAAATGATAATCCAAACGTACAAGGTCAGGGGAATACGGAATGCATTAATGGTTTCCAACCATGTAGGATAACGGTGTCATGGGTGATCTTAACAATATATGGCTTTGTGGAATCATGCTTGTGAATCGCAGAGGTGGCTATGACACCTCTGTGATTCACAAGTGCTGATTCCATAGTTTTCAGTTTTTTGTGCACATATTGTAATTGCTGAGAATACACAGTTATATTGATTATCTGGCCAAGTGACAGCAATTTGCAATGCACAATATCCCGAACAGTTCACTAAACACAGAGCATAGCTTTCTGTTGATGCAGTGATGGTTTTGGTTGTTTGGGAGAGAGTTCATGTGG
The DNA here is from genome assembly GCA_011317285.2 of Androctonus mauritanicus. Classification (NCBI taxonomy): domain Eukaryota; kingdom Metazoa; phylum Arthropoda; class Arachnida; order Scorpiones; family Buthidae; genus Androctonus; species Androctonus mauritanicus. The sequence continues at coordinate 3,727 of WUQG02446217.1, forward strand.
TGCCAACCAATGATGATGGTGATATGGAGTATTGTAAAGAACCCACTTCTCATTGCAAGACAGCATTCTGTCCAGAAATGGATCCTTTCTTTGATGAGACAGAAAAGAAACACAAGCATTTGCTTGTGTCACTTTCTGAGCTGCATTCAACTTGTGGGACCCATCATTCTGCTTTATATCGTTTCTCAAACTGATGGTTTCTCCATCAGCTTGAAAAGAAACGATATAAAGCAGAAACTGAAAAGACTTAGCAAAAAATATATTATAAATATATGGATCTGATAAAATACCTTGCATATTTTTCTTCCTGCTGCAGTAGCGTTTGTTTCCTGTTTAAACTTGTACAGCGTATAGGCCTTTATAACACTGTTTGGGGATTCCCATGTTTGATCTGCTCTCACTGATGTCCTCATTTAACTGTAGTGACTACTACAAGCCAGCTACAAGAGGAAATACTCACTAACACGTTATTTCCTTAGAAATGAGACAGATAAGAGGTAATGCTGTGGGGAGTGCATGCAGTTTGATCATGTAAAAATCCGACAGAACTTTATTGGTTGCCTGATGATTAATTAAATTGCATTTTATAGTATTGTACATAGAAAACTGAAAAGACTTAACAGAAAATGTATTATAAATGTAGGTATTTTAAAAACATGCTAGATCTGTAAACAGTGTGGCTGACTTTCAGTATTGAACATCCTCTATAAACTAATTTTTGAATTCAAATACAGTATAAGCCAATTTTTATTTACTATTACTACCTTTCTTATATTTGAACTAAAAAGGTATTTTCATAAATACCTTATTAAACAATTAAAAACTGACTATTCTAGCATTATCAAACAGAAATTAACATAGAAACAATTTCTTAAATGATATACTTTCAGAATATCCTCCATCAGAACACCAGAACAATATAAGACTAGGCAATACTGCAACAGCTTTTAGCAAGGAAAGCTTATGAGAACAATGTAGCTATCAAATGGGATGATGCAAAGATCCTTAGAAAAGCTAGTATGTATGAAAATAGATATTTGGTAGAGAAATTAGAAATTTTGAAAAGAGTAAAACATGACTGTCTCATTAATGATATACTGCCAGAAAATATTTCACCTGCATGACACCATGTTCTAAATCTAATATAATCTGTTTGCTTTTGGACTATGGCATGTAATATATTTAGTATCCACATATTATTTCTTTGTTATATTTTCCTATTAATATATATAAAAAAAATCAGTAAATATTTAACATTATTGTAATAATTTTTGAATTTTTCTATTTATTCTAAGAATATTATATATATTTGTAAGACATTCAATATATGTTTATTATATCTGTACAATGTATTGTGCTGATAATAGATATTTTGAAAGTACTTCACTTAATAAACTATTACTCTATGTTAATTGCTGCTTGGTAGTGATAGAATAATCAATTTTTAATTATTTGTGTTTAAATAGGCAAATTAATTAAATGAAGTAAATATAGTATTGTGGAACGCGCGAGACCGACGGACGAAACTGACAGGCGTTAGACCTTGCGGCTGTGAACGGCGCGTTGTGGGTAAGGATGGGTGATGAGACTAGACTTCATTGAGACAGAGACAATGGTTCAAATAACCCAAAACTTCCTTTATTGAGAGAGAGATTTCTTTACATAAATATTTGCGGCGATGTTCGATTTAATGTCGTGGCGACGGGAGAATAAATACCTTTGCTTTTTGTCCTTCGTCGAAAAGATCACTTTCTCTTTAACCAATGTGCTGGCGGAACGCACGACAGTCTTTAGACCTAAATTATCAGTCTTTAGTCCACACCAACACAACACTATAACACTTTCACACAAAATTAATAATTTCTTTCTTGAGACGATCTTGGAGTTAACGTTTTCAGATGTGTCGTCACCCGTTCGCTCGGAGCACGTAGCGGGAATCGTCTTGATTTCGGTTGTTGGCGATCAGTCTCTTACTTCCCATAAGGGCGAAGCTGTTGTTTTACTTTCCTTGGACCTTTTGTGCTCCCCCTCCTTTTCTCACCTCTATATATAAATTTTCTGCATCCGCTGTTGCGGATAAGCGATTTCCTGCGGTTAAAGGGGCATATTTTCTCGATTAATTAGCGAGGGTTCCCGCGTCGATCTTACTTCACTTTTCCTACTTTGTGTCGATATGGAATTTAGATAAATTCTCACTTCCTTCAACGGAAGCGAATTTTACTTCATTACTGGCGAATTTTATTTCATTATTTAACAATATTATAATAGTAATGAGCGACAATCTTGGTCCATTCGGACCAAGTTTAGGACCGACAGGGGGGCAGAAACGGGGTCAGATCCCCACAGTTTTGTTTGCATGAGGGCAGGTAAAAGTTTGCTTTACTTCTTGACATACACATTGTATTAAATATTGGATTAAATAAGAATGTAGATTGATGTAGAGAGAGTCACAGTCAGCATTATAATGTTTGTGAGCATAAGCATAAACGATGACAATGACACAATTGATTAGCAATGTTGGTTGCTGCTTATAAACATAAGAGAGAGAATAAATTTTTATCTTTTAAAAACAATCAGTCTGGGATTAAAGTTCTTCAGGACTAAAATTTTTGAACAATAGATGTGGAAAAATGATAAATCATGGAAAGATTGATGTAGATTTAATTTCCGTTGTTTAGATAAAATTTATATGGAGACCATAGAAATTGAACAATGTTTCAGAGAAAGTGATATATCCTCTAACAACAGATCAAGGTTTCACTGTGTGTATATATATATTCAACTATCAAAGCATGGATATATATATATATACATACATAATTTTTTATTGTTTTGGTAGACAAATACTCTTATTTTAATTAATTTTATTGTAATTGCATAGTAAACTTATCATTAATGGAAGAGAGATTTAAGTATTTCAAATGCCAAAATTTTTTATTAAAAGTCAAATTTACTTAAATCAGGAAGAGCTATCTTTCCATTATTAATAAAGTTTTCAAGAAAATATATAACAATCATTATTCATCTACATACATCAATTTATTAAAAAATTGAGAGCAAACTTTAAATTTTTTTAATATATTTTTAATTAAATCAATTCGTTTACTTTCTGATGATAAATTTTCTAAAATAAAATAATTTATTAATTTCATATAAATATAATTTGTGTTTTATTATATACAATTTAGTCACAGACACCATCTCAGAGTCGTTGGGATGAAACTCCTGGTCGTATACCTAAAGGATCAGAAACTCCAGGAGCAACACCAGGAGCCAGCACTCGGATATGGGATGCCACTCCAGCACATGCTACACCTGGTGCTGCCACACCAGGTCATGATACACCTGGGCATCGGGCCACTCCTAGTGCTAGGAGAAACAGATGGGATGAAACTCCAAAAACAGATAGAGGTATGCATGGAATAAATTTTTATTAGTTTTCAAAAATTTTTATAGTAGAAAAGTTTTTAATTAAAACAAATTTTATTTTGATAAATAGAAACACCAGGTCATGGAAGTGGTTGGGCAGAAACCCCCCGAACAGATAGAGGAACAGATTTAATACAAGAAACTCCCACTCCAAGTACAAGCAAACGACGTTCTCGTTGGGATGAAACTCCAGCCTCACAAATGGGAAATCAGACTCCACAAACTCCATCTATGATGACTCCAAGTGGTGTTACCCCAACTGGGCCTAAAGCTATGGCTATGGCTACTCCAACTCCAGGTAATGATTTATATATTAGCGTAAATTATTTTGAAAGAATTGGAACACAAAATTATTAAATTATTTCAGGACATATTATGGCAATGACACCAGAACAGTTACAGGCATATCGATGGGAACGAGAAATTGATGAAAGAAATAGACCACTCTCTGATGATGAATTAGACTCTATGTTTCCACCTGGTTATAAAATACTTCAACCACCTGCAGGTTATATACCTATCAGGACACCTGCTCGTAAACTGACTGCAACACCTACACCTTTGGGTGGAACTTCTGGATTTTTCTTTCAGAAAGATGAGCCTGTTAAAGTTGTAGATACTCAACCAAAAGGAAATTTACCCCCTCTTAAGCCTGAAGATATTCAGTATTTTGACAAATTATTGGTATGTTTAACATTAAGACTTTTAATTGTTAAAGAGGATTATATATATTTACTAAGCACTATATTATATTAAGGATTGAAACACTGAACATTATGATTAGTGATGATAAATGTATTTCTTAATGTAAATATAAATTTTATAAACATATTTTATATTGACAGGCTGATGTAGATGAAGAAGCTTTAAGTCCTGATGAACAGAAAGAAAGAAAAATAATGAAATTGTTACTTAAAATAAAGAATGGAACACCTCCAATGAGAAAAGCAGCTTTGCGTCAAATCACAGATAAGTCTCGTGAATTTGGAGCCGGTCCTTTGTTTAATCAAATTTTACCTCTCTTGATGTCTCCTACATTGGAGGATCAAGAACGTCATTTATTAGTGAAAGTTATTGACAGAATTTTGTACAAATTGGATGACCTTGTAAGGCCATATGTACACAAAGTAAGAACTTCTTTAATATCTTTCATTTAAAAATGCATACAAGTTTTCAAAATAAATAAATTGATAGATTTTATTAAATTTATACGAACTTTTATAGATTTTGGTTGTAATTGAACCATTATTGATTGATGAAGATTATTATGCTCGTGTTGAAGGAAGAGAAATTATTTCTAATTTAGCAAAGGTAACTATTTTTAATTGTAGAACTGTTGAAATGATAATACATTAATTTAACATAATTAATTTTAAATGTTTAAAAAATTTTCTCGAATAAGCTATTTCAGTGATTTTTATAAAGAAATTCTCTGTCAAATTTTTTTTTATGGCTTAACTATTACTGTTATATATAAGAAAATAGTTATTAAAAGTAATGAAATATTTATAGGCTGCAGGTTTAGCTACAATGATATCAACAATGAGACCTGATATTGATAACATTGATGAATACGTAAGAAATACTACCGCTAGAGCTTTTGCTGTTGTAGCTTCTGCTCTTGGAATCCCATCTCTCCTACCTTTCTTGAAAGCTGTGTGTCGTAGCAAGAAATCTTGGCAAGCAAGACATACTGGCATAAAAATCGTACAACAGATAGCCATTTTAATGGGATGTGCTATATTACCTCATTTGAGAAATCTTGTAGAAATCATAGAACATGGTAAGTGAATCAGATTTATTTAATATTAAAGTCTCATTCCCACTTACAGAAAAGTCTCTACGGAAAATAATTACGTATACAGAATTTATTGTATACGTAATTATTTTCCGTAGAGACTTTTTCGTAAGTGGGAATGGGGCCTAACTCGGTTTTGATTATTAACACGTATGTAATACAGAATCATATCATTTACATAAAAAAATACATTAATAAAATTTTAAACTATAATATAGTACCATAAGGTAGTTTATATTGATTCACATATTTATTTTATGTTTTAAACGATATCATTCCTATAATAATAGTCTGTTTAAATAAATAGATTATATATTGAACAAAAACTAATTTTATATCATTTAAATACAGGATTAGTTGATGAGCAGCAGAAAGTACGGACTATTACTGCATTAGCTCTTGCTGCTCTTGCTGAAGCAGCAACACCTTATGGTATCGAATCCTTTGATAGTGTGCTTAAACCCTTATGGAAAGGTATTAGAACTCACAGAGGAAAGGTAATTATGATAGAAAAATAGTAATAAGTTTTATTTTTTAACAGAAATATAACTTAATTTTTGTGTGTATATATAATTATAGGGTTTGGCTGCTTTCTTGAAAGCCATTGGATATTTAATTCCACTCATGGATGCCGAGTATGCAAATTATTATACCAGAGAAGTAATGTTAATTCTGATCAGAGAATTTCAGTCTCCTGATGAAGAAATGAAAAAGATTGTACTTAAGGTAAAGTAAAATTCAAATTAAAAAAAAAAAAATGTTTTCAGTATCAATGATGAAAAATCTATACTAGTTATATTTTAATTTTTGAAACTGTTTAATTAAACAGATTAAAAAGTTAAAAGTTCTTTATGTTCAAATTAATTTGAATGTTAAGAAATTTTCCTTTTATATATATATAAAATAATAATATTTGGTAAAAAATAGTTTTCAAATATTTCAAGAACCAAATTTTATAAAATTTATACAGGTAGTAAAGCAATGCTGTGCTACTGATGGTGTGGAACCACAGTATATAAAAGAAGAAGTATTACCTCATTTTTTCAAACATTTCTGGAATCATCGTATGGCATTGGATAGACGAAACTATCGACAGGTAATAGTTTTAAAATATAGAATATTGGCTGAAATATTGTAGATGAATAAATTTACTCATATGTTAATGTATTATTAGTTGGTAGATACAACAGTAGAAATAGCTAATAAAGTTGGAGCTGCAGAAATTATTCATCGAATAGTTGATGACTTAAAAGATGAAAATGAACAATATCGTAAAATGGTAATGGAAACAATAGAAAAGATCATGGCAAATCTTGGTGCAGCTGATGTAGATTCTCGATTAGAAGAACAACTTATTGATGGCATTTTATATGCGTTTCAAGAACAGACTACTGAAGTAGGTTCTTTGTACTATTTTAATTCATCATAATGCTATAAAATTTTGTTTATTGTGTTTGCTTAATCTGTTCTATTCTCCTTTAGGATATGGTAATGCTGAATGGTTTTGGCACAATTGTAAATGCTTTAGGAAAGAGAGTGAAGCCGTATCTTCCTCAGATATGTGGTACAATATTGTGGAGGTTGAATAATAAGTCTGCTAAAGTACGACAGCAGGCTGCTGATCTTATCTCTCGTATTGCTGTTGTAATGAAAACGTGTCAGGAAGAAAAACTTATGGGTCACTTGGGTGTTGTGCTTTATGAATATTTAGGTGAAGAATATCCAGAAGTTTTGGGATCAATTTTGGGTGCCCTGAAATCCATTGTAAATGTAATTGGCATGCATAAAATGACACCTCCAATAAAAGATCTCTTGCCAAGATTAACTCCAATCTTGAAAAATAGGTTAGTACTTATAACAATATTTTTAAATTTTCTTAAATTGATAATATAGAAAACTTTCTATCTCCATAGACACGAAAAGGTACAAGAAAATTGTATAGACTTAGTTGGAAGGATTGCTGATAGAGGTGCTGAGTATGTATCTGCGAGAGAATGGATGAGAATTTGTTTTGAGTTGTTGGAATTGCTGAAAGCTCATAAGAAGGCTATAAGACGTGCAACTGTTAACACATTTGGTTATATTGCCAAAGCTATAGGACCACATGACGTCTTAGCTACTCTTTTGAATAATTTGAGAGTAATGTTATATTTATTTTATGTTTAATACAAAAATGCAATTATTATATGCAGTTAATTTAAAAATAAATTTATTTCAGGTGCAAGAGCGTCAAAATCGTGTATGTACTACTGTTGCAATAGCCATAGTAGCTGAAACCTGCTCTCCCTTTACAGTATTACCAGCATTGATGAATGAATATCGTGTTCCAGAATTGAATGTACAAAATGGTGTTCTAAAATCACTTTCATTCTTATTTGAATATATTGGGGAGATGGGAAAAGATTATATATATGCTGTGACACCGTTATTAGAAGATGCCCTAATGGATCGGTAAATGTTCAGTTTTTTTTGTTTTTATGAATTTAATAATTATAGCCTGAGCAAGTTTTCTAAATACATTTTGATAAATATTTGATCTTAACTGAGTAGTAGTAATATTTTTATGATGGTATCGTTTGTGTGGAAGTTTTTAATTGGATAAGATTAGACAGATATTCTGCCAGTGTATGAAAGAAGTAATTATTGGTAATCTCAGACTTAAGTAGATTTATACTAATGTAAAGATTCTTTGACTTAATAAAAAGATTACATGTCGTAAAGTTATAATGCAGCGATATGAACATTTTTTCTTTTAATTTCATCATTTATCTTATGTATATGTTTTATAGACTAGTTAATTTAGATAAAATCGAGCCTAATATCAGGAAAAAAATTATTTATGACATAAATTTTCTAATTTTTTCAGAGACCTCGTTCACAGACAGACAGCTTGTGCTGCAATACAACATATGGCACTTGGTGTTTATGGTTTTGGTTGTGAAGATGCATTGGTACATTTACTAAATTATGTATGGCCCAACATATTTGAAACATCTCCTCATTTAGTTCAAGCATTCATGGGAGCTGTAGAAGGATTGAGAGTTGCTCTCGGTCCTATCAAAATACTTCAATATTCTCTTCAGGTGAATAATATTGATATAGAAGTCTGATAATAATAATTAAGCATTAATAAATAAATTTTTTTTTTTTCAGGGTTTGTTTCATCCAGCTCGTAAAGTGAGAGATGTATATTGGAAAATCTACAACACATTGTACATTGGAGGACAGGACTCTCTAGTTGCTGGTTATCCGAGAGTAGCAGACGACGGACGAAATAATTTCGTTCGTCACGAACTGGACTACATTTTATAAAATAAAATGGGGACCATATATCTATTGCCTTCATGTTGTATATGTTGATTTAACATTCAGTCAGTGGTTTTGACATTTATTGTAGTTTCTTCTTATATAAAATTATCGGTGCACTTTAGTGGATGTGTCTAAATTTGGAATGGTACAATGCAAACAAGAATTTTTCAAGTGTTTTAACAACAGCGAAGTATATAAAAAAAAATTGATGTGCATACTCCTATGTAATTTTTTGCCATAAGAAATGGTACATATCTGAGAACTGTTTATTTTATTGATTGAAAAAGACACAGTCTTAGAATATATTTTATTTTTTTGAATAGGTCAAATGACATCATGTATTTCTTTTACATAATAAATTCAATTTCATTGACAAATAATTTTGATATTTATAATGTTAAGCATCGCCATATATTCAAGAATGGATGGAACTTATATTTCAGAATAAAGATCTTTTATCATTGAATGGCATTAATATCTTATCAAAAACACATCTGCCACACTGCCACTAAACAAGAAAATTCTATCTTATCTAACTGTGGAGATACTGAGTTTCTTTATTCAGTTAAGATTTGATCACAGTGATATTTTCCAATTAACAAAGAAATCATTTTTGTCATAGTAATAATGTTGATTACAATAATCACAGAAATCTGGTTATAATTTAAATATAACTTAAACACTTGGATATAAAAATCCCTTAAATTATATTCATGAAATTAATTTTTGTAAAGTGCTATAAGATCAATTCTACTTATAAGTCCCTTCAGACTGTTAGCATAATTGATAACAGTCTACCAGCAGTCTGATTTAACTAAATATTTGTTAAATCAGTACTGTTGTTTGACTGATTTAACAAATATTTAGTTAAATCAGTCTACCAGCAGTACTGATTTAACTAAATATTTGTTAAATCAGTACTGTTGTTTGACTGATTTAACAAATATTTGTTAAATCAGTCAGTTGTTTGACTGA
>WUQG02446228.1:0-13237 GCA_011317285.2 Androctonus mauritanicus
AAAAAAATAATTTAATTTAATTTCCCGATATGATCAGCGAATGTTACGTATTGAAAAAGATTTCTCTTCTGAACTTATGAATTTTTATTTTAATTAAATAAGAAATTTATTCAACTAACATATATAGGCTGCTTTTACCCAGGTCGACCCCGTCTCGGCGCAGAACATTTCGTTCGATGCCCGGGGGATAGGGAACCCAGGTTGGGTTAAGTTAATGAATAATTCTTCATAAACATTTAATGGCTTTAAACAACCACATGATCAACATTTTTATACTTGTTCTTCCGTTCGAAAAGGACTATTTTTTTAATATTCGAAATTACTTTATATGATTTAAGAAAAATTATCCATTAGTAATAATCGAAAATGTGAGCAAACAGAAGAATTAATTCAAGTTACAATTCTAAATAACAGTTTAATAGCTTAAATAATCTTAAACATTAACTTTTTCCAGTTTGTATTCCGAACAAGACCGAAATTGTTTTTGAAAATTATCGACGTTACTGTTTAATTTAACAAAAAATGACGACTAGAAATAAGTTGAGAATAATGAAGAAAATATGAGGAGTTGATTCAATTTAATTAATAATTCTAAATAACTATTTAGCGGCTGTAAATAATCGTAAATATTAACATTTTTATAGGTTTTTTCCGCTGAAGAACCAAACTTTTCCTTAAAATTATAAACTTGGCTGTATGTGATTTATGAAAAGAATAAGAAAGTAAATCGAAAGAACTGAATCAAATTAATTAACAATTCTAAATAATCGTTAAAATTAATATTAAAACTTAACATTGTTTACATATTTTTTCGAAGGAATATTCAAGAAGGATATTTCAAGAAGGAAATATTTTCTTAAAATTAACGAAATTAATTTATATCATATAAGAAAAACAAATCATTCAAAAAATGTTGATTATGATTAATTAAATAAAAGGAATTCGGTCAAGCTAAGTATTATTTCTCCATAATCATTTAATGGCTTTAAATAATCGTTAACGTTAACATTTTTGTAGGTTTATATTCCACTGAAGAAACAAAATTTTCCTTAAAATTATCAACCTTACTGAGTCTAATTTATGAAATGAGAGGCATTCGAAATGAATAAAGAACCAAATTGAAAGAGTGAAGGGAATGTTCTACATAAAATTAAGTGGTCTAAAAAATCGTAAATATTGACGATTTATAAGTGTTTTGTTGTACTCAAACAGCAAAATTTATCTTAAATTTATCAACTCTAATTAGTCTGATTTAAGAAGCAAAACATTCGAGATAACTTGAGAATATGAATAAATACAGCGAACTGACTCAAGTTAAGTTACATTCCTACATAGCCATTTAATTTCTTTAAATAATCCTCAACATTTAAATTTTGGTAGCTTTTTCTTGAGTTCAAAGAGGAAATTATTTCTTAACATTATCGAAATCGATTTAAATGATTTAAGAAAAAATAATGAATTAGAAAGAACGTGTGAATGAAGAAGTAGATAAGAGAAACTAATTCAATTTACAATTTTACATAACATTTAATGACGTTAAATAATTTTAAACATTAACTTTTTAAGTTTTTCTTTTTCGAATGAAGAAGGAAATTGTTTTTAAAAATTATCGACATTACTGTCTAATTTAACAAAAACAGCATTCGAAATAACTTGAGAATAAAGAAGAAATTATGAGGAATTGATTCAAGTAAAGTAGTAATTCTATACAAGAATTTAATGACTCTAAATAATCATAAATATTAACATTTTTACAGGTTTCTTCTTCCCATCAAGAACCAAAGTTTTTCTTAGAATTATCAACATTAATCTGATTTATGAAAGAAAAATCATTCGGTGAAAGTTGAAAATGACAATGTAAATTAGAAAAATTTATTGAATTTAACTTACAGTTCTATGCAATATTTAGTGGCATTAAATAATCTTAAATCCTATTTTTCGTAGATTCTTGTTCCGCTGAAGAACGAATATTTACTAAATTTATCGACATTACACTTTCATATAAGGAAACACAGCTATTCCAATTAAATTGAGAATGATGAAGTGAATATAAATAGTTTCATTCAAACCAAGTTATATTTCCAAATAGTCATTTAATGGATTTTAAAAAATCCCTAATATTAACATGTTTACATTGTTCTTCCTTTCAAGAAGGAAATTTTTTCTTAAATGATTTATTTAAAGAAAGCCAATCGAAAGAAGTTGAAAACGAGAAAATAAAGAAACTGATTTAAGTTAAGTGACATTTCTACATAATCATTTATTGGGTTTAAATAACGCTTACACTAACTTTTAGATAGGCTTTTCTTCCTCTGAAGAAATAATAGTTTTCTTAAAATTATCAACAATACTATTTTTGATTTAAGAAAAAAACCATTCGAAACAACTGTAGAATATGAATTAAATGTAACAAGTGGACTGAAGTTAAGTTATATTTCAACAAAATCATTTAATTTCTTTAAATAATCTTTTATGTATACATTATTATAGGTTTTTCTTTCGCTAAAGAATCAAAGTCTTCTATATAATCATAAGACTTTGATTCTTTAGCGAAAGAATCAAAGTCAATATGAGTATATCTGATTTATGAAAGACATTCGAAATAACTGAAAAATGGATAAGTTAATTAAAGGTTTGATTTAAGTTAATTAGTATTTCTACATAATCATTGTAAAGCATTAAATAATTTTAAAACTTTTAACATTTTCTTAGATATTTCTCCGTTGAAGAAGGAAATTGTTTTTTTAAATTAAAAATTACTTTATATGATTTAAGAAAAATTAGCCAGTAGATATAATCAGAGAATGTCGAAGTAAATAGAGGAATTGATTCAATTTAAGTTACATAACATTTAATAGCGTTAAATCATCTTAAACATTAACTTTTTCTAGTTTGTTTTCTGGTCAAGAAAGATACCATTTTAAATGACTATCGACATTACTGTTTAATTTGCCAAAAAAAAAAAAAACAACCATTCGACATGAGTTGAGAATAATGAAGAAAATATGAGGAATTCATAAAATTTAAGTGGTAATTCTAAATAAGTATTTGATGGCTCTGAATAATCGTAAATATCAACATATTTATAGGTTTTTCCCGCCGAAGAATCGAACTTTTTCTTAAAATTATCAACTTCTCTGTATCTGATTTATGAAAAGAACAAAGAAGTAAATCGAAAGAACTGAATCAAGTTAATTAATAATTCTAAATAATCGTTGAAATTAATATTAAAATTTAACATTTTTTAAGATATTTTTTCGTTCGAGAAGGAAGTATTCTCTTAAAATTAACGAAATTGATTTATATTAGAAGAAAACAAATCATTCTAAACATGTTGAGATGGATTAATTAAATTAAAGAAATTCATTCAAGTTAAGTATTATTTCTCCATAACTATTTAATGGCTTTAAATAATCCTAAACATTAATATTTTTATAAGTGTTATTTCTCGCACAAAACCTAAATATTTTCTTAAAATTTTCGATACCAATCTCTGATTTGAGAAACAAAATATAATATTTGAAATAAATTGAGATTGATTAATTAAATACAAGGAATTTATTCAAGTTAAGTAATGTTTCTACTTATGAAAATTATAACGTTAAATAATAGTTAACATTAACATTTTTATAGGTTTTTTTTCCATTGAAGGAAAATATTTTTTGTTAAAATTATCAACATATATCCGATTTAAGAAAAAAAAAAAAAACCATTCGATAAAAATTGTAAATGGTTAAAGTAAATTAGAGGAATTGATTCAAGGTAAGTAATCTTTCTACATAATCACTTAATGCATTTAAATAATGTTAAAATTTATCATTTCTGTAGTTATTTTTCGGCTGAAGAAAAAAATTTCATCTTTTTAAATTATCGTAATTACTTTATATGATTTTAAATACAGTTCAGAATAATGAAGTAAATAAAACGAATTGATTTAATTGAAGTTATAATTCTATATAACATTTAAAGACTTTAAATAATGCATAGCTTTAATATTTATGTAGCTTTTTCTTCCGCTCAAAATACAAAATTTTTCTTAAAACTGTCAACATTAGTTTGATTTAAGTGGAAAAAAACCATTCGAGACAACTTGAGAATATGAATTAAATGTAACGAATAGACTGAAGTTAAGTTACATTCCTACACAATTATTTAATTTCTTTAAATAATTTTTTATTTAAACATTTTTATAGGTTTCTCATTCGCTCAAGAGTCAAACTTTTTCTTAAAATTATCAATACGTGATTTATAAAAAAACATTCGAAGTAAGTGGAAAATGATTAAGTAAAATGAGGGATTTATTTAAGTTAATTATTATTTTTGCATAATCTTATAATGGCTTTAAATAATTTTTACCATTAACATAATCAAAAGATGTTTCTTCCGTTCCAGAAATAAAATTTTTCTTACGGTTATCAATATTATTTCATTTAATTGAAGAAAAAACTATTCGAAATATTTTCAGAAAAATGAAGTGACTAAACGAATTAATTAACTTAAATTATATTTCTACATAATCATTTAATTTCTTGAAATTATCTTAAAGATATAATATATCCTATAGTTATTTTTTCTACTTAAGATGGATATTTGATCTTAAATTTTTGAAATTCCGATATATGAAAAAAGAAAACAAAAGCTATGCAAATAAATTTACACTGATGAATTAGAATATTTCATTCAAGTTAAGTAATATTTCAGTATAATCATTAAACGGCTTTAAATAATCCTTATCATTTATATTTTTGTAGGTTTTTATTCTATTTACGAACCATAGCTTTTGTTAAAATGATGAACATTAATAAAACTGATTTAAGAAAAACAGAAATTCGAAATAAGTTGAAAATGATCAAGTTAATTCAAGTAATTCTTCGAATTTAAAGAAGTAAATCGGAAGAACTGAATCAAATTAATAAATAATTCAACATAATCGTTAAAATTATTATTAAAATTTAACATTTTTTAGATATTTAATCGAAGGAATATTCAAGAAGGATCTTTCAAGAGAGAAATATTTTCTTAAAATTAACAAGATTAATTTATAGGCCTATCATATAAGAAAAAGAAGTCATTCGAAATATGTTGAGAATGATTAATTGAATAAAAGGAATTCGTTCAAGTTAAGTATTATTTCTACATAATCATTTAATGGTATTAAGTAATCGTTGACAATAACATTTTTGTAGGTTTTTATTCCGCTGAAGAAACAAAATTTTTCTTAAAATTATCAATGTTACTGAGTCTGATTTATGAAAAGAAAGCCATTCGAAATGAATAAAAGACCAAATTGAAAGAGTTAAGTGACAGTTCTACATAAAAATTCAATGGCTCTAAATAATCGTAAATATTAACGATTTATAGGTGTTTTATTGGGCTCAAAAAGCGAGATTTATCTTAAAGTTATCAACACTAATTAATCTGATTTAAGGAACAAAACATTCGAGATAACGTGAGAATATGAAGTAAATACAACGAACTGACTCAAGTTAAATTACATTCCTTCATAGCCATTTAATTTCTTTAAATAATCCTCAACATTTAAATTTTTGTAGCTTTTTCTTGAGTTCAAAAAGGAAAGTTTTTCTTAACATTACTGAAATCAATTTAAATGATTTAAGAAAACATAAATAAATTAGAAAGAAGGTGAGAATGACGAAGTAAATAAGAAGAATTAATTCAGTTTACAATTCTATATAACATTTAATGACGTTAAAGAGTGTTTGTTTTGTTTTTTTTATGCTTTCTATATTGTGGTAAATATAGGCCTATATATATTTTTAGTTCTCCACACAAACATATTTTTATTTAAGCAGAAATAGTTAAATACATTGCGAAAAATTTATGATATAGACTGCACAAATTGTGGTTTTAAATGATTTATAGTGTTAATACCAAACACATAAATAATTTTTTAGAATGATAATACATATAGTTGTTTTATGCAAAGAAGTTTATATTATATATAAATTGGCCATTTTGAAAGCGCAAATGGTGTTTTGTGCTTTCTGTGTTGTGATTATATGAGATGCATTGATTTGGATCATATTTTGAAGAGAATAAGTTGGAGATTATTTTCACATAGAGGGAAACTTTGGTTGAAAGACAAGAAAATATATAAATTTGTATTGTGTCAGTAGAATTTTTGTAAAGGATAATTATAATATAATAATACTGGAAAATAGATAAGATCATTTGCAAAAGGTGAAGAGTTTCTACAGTTTTGTGGAATTCGGCAAATCTAATATGTTTAAATCAAAACAACAAGTTTCAAGATTTGAATATTTTCCAATCAGAGTTACTTTTGCCAACAAGTTCTTGATTTTTTTTTTATTTTCATTTTTATTGATTTTAATAAGTTTTATGATATTACTTATTTTCAATTGGTAACTTATCTTAGAAAGGTTTAGTAAACTTTTGAGCATATTTTTTCCATTTGATAAAATAATAATACATATCTCTCGTCTTCTTTTACGACTACAGTATTTATTAGCAGTATGCAAGATAAGCAGACTATATAGGAGAAATATGAGACAAGTATTCGAAAGAAATAAAATCAGCTTTGAAATCAGAGATATGGCGATTCTGAATTTAAGATATTCCGAGAAATACGATAAAAATAATCTGTAGTATACCTTCATAAAATTTTCATATTCTGCAGACATGTTATCTTTTGAGGAAGAAAATATTATGTATTTTATTGAAAAATATTTATGAATAATCAAAAATTATTTTCAGCTTGCGAAATCGAAAAAAAGATATGGTAAGTAATCCAGGTAAAACACGAATTTCATCGAATTCATTCGGTATGACTATACGAATGATATCTTGTATATAATTGTATATGTATATAGGATTAATGAGGATAATTCCAGAAATTAAAGAAATTAATGGAAACTATTTATGAATAATCAAAATTTTTAGTTTGCTAAACAGAAAGAAAATACGGTAAGTTCTCCCAAGTGAAACACCTGTTTCAAAGAATTTCTTCAAGAGGACTATGCGAATTTAATAAATCTTGTTTAAATCATATATAACAATTAGTAACAATTTTCTACGACAGCCAAAATTTTTTTTAATTAATAATTTAAAAAAATTAATGATTTTCTTTAAGATAAGAAAAATTAAGTTTTTTAAATATTTAAGGAATAAAAATTTAAATTAAAATTATGGATTAGATTATTGGCAATACATAGCACTACATGTTAATAGTGTAGAGATGAGGGCTAGCCTATTGCTGATGGGCTTAATTGATGTTTTAATTCTACGATATCTCTTACGATAACTTCGTCATCGCAACATTACACATTATTACATCATCGTGTCACGATTTACCAGTGTTTTGTAACGTCAGCCAGTATTATGGTTATTAATAATTTAAAAATTAAGAAAAAATTAAATTAAAATTGCAGTTCTCTAAAAAGACCAACTCTAACAAGTAAGTGGCAATCCTAATAATGGCCGCAATTTAATGGTTCACTATACATTTCCGCAGGAATCTTTCACAATGTTATTCCAAGAATTTCTGAAAGGAGTAACCCGTTCATTTGTATGAATCGATAATGTTTAGTAATTATAATTTCTATAACGAATAAAGATACTTTAGTTATTCGATTCTTGAAAATAATTATAAAATACTTATTAGTAGATGTATTCATAATGAATAATTCCGCAAATTGAAAACATCTTTAAATATGTTTGCAGTGCGAAAGAAATCTTGCATGATTGCTATTACAACTGGAGAAAATGTTTGCTGTTATCGACTCTGCTGCAATACATTGTATCCAAATGACTCTAACAGACATTGAATATTTTATAATACTTTGAAGATTAAAATAAATACTGCAATATGATTATAAAGAATGAAATCTGCGTTATTCGGAATGTGATTAAAGAAAACGAAGTAAGTATTTTTCTATTAAACAACTTTCGTGTGATTATATTTACCAGAAAAGGTAAAAATTATCAACGTTCTACTTTTGCTATAGGGAATAGGATAATGGAATATTAAAAGTATGAAAGCTTACAATACAATACTTGAGAAAAACGGGAAATTCATAGCAAGAAACTCAAAGATAAGTTTTATTCGTAGAGAATTATTCATTAATTTTAAACATGTAATTTTTGTTTAGGGTCTTCCTGCATAGAGAAAAATTTTATAAATTGTTGAAAATATTACATAAAATTAATGGATTCATATCTTTATTTAAAAAAAATAAACTTTTTTAATGTTATTGTGGATGCAACGGAATTTTACTGCAGATGGAAGGTATATCAATACAATGAAAATCGCATTTATATACGTTTTGAAATTTGATTTTTCTTTTAGTTTATTAGAAGATGGAATATTTATAAAAAAATACAAGAAATATGTTTGTGCTGAAATATCTAGAGCAGTACAATTGCGATTAAAGAAAATGTGTTGTCTATCTGCAAGGAATTAAAAAATAATAGAGTGCTACCAATTATGGAACTATATACAATTATAAATGAAAGTTGATATGCTACAATGGATTATATCTTCAAATATAAATAGTTTCTTTATCTCAAATTGTATGATGTCTGCTTTTGGGATCGTCTTACTACATAGAACGAGTAAACCATATTGTGTAGAATGCTTTAAAGAATATATTTCGGGAAAGATGTATTGCATATTAAAATTTCATTAAAAGTAAATATAAATTCATTTCTACTTGTCGAAATATAAAAATCGTTATAGAAAATATGTTTATAATTTGATGTAAATTTTTGTATAAATATTATATTTCTTTCTAGGCGTCCGAATGAATTACTTAATATCCTACGTAAATCATATCCAGTAGAGTAACTGTTTGTTTTTTCGTATAAAGAAGTTATTTAGTTGGAAAAGATTTATACTGATGGATCTGACATTGTATTCTCATTTTGACAGGCAAATAAAAAATGTTAATATGAATTCTGAAACAATTAATTTACTTTTTAATAATTTAACTGATGATATGAATTTATTACTCTAATTATTTACATATATATTTTGATGTTTTTGTTTAAAAATATTTCATCAATCTTTTAACAAAAATCAAAATGTGATTCAATATGTAATCATTAATAAAATTTTTCCTTATCGTTTCTAGAATATATATTAAAATACTATACATATTTTCTACATTAACATTCAAATATATTCAATATCTTATTGATATTAATCATCCGATACTGCAAATATTGCAAGTTATATTCTTGCCTTAAAATATTTTGTGATTTCTACGAACAGATTTAAATGATTACCGCTCATCGGTATTTATAGGATAAGGAAGAAGACTATAACTTTCATTATAAACAGTAACAAGAAGAGTGAACTAAGAAAAACTAGAAGCAGGTCCTGAGACATTAATTAAAATAAACCAAATATATTTGGTGCGATAGAAAAAATCCTACCTTTATAAATCATTCATGAAAATATTAGTAATGTTAATGCGTTCAATATGAATATTTACCTAAAAGTAGTGTAGTCATCAGGTGAGATAAATAGAGCGAAATACTCGAAAATTCTTTTCCTTGTTTAGTTTTGATATTTTTAATAACGTAAATAAATTGATAAAAAGTTTTCATTTGATTTTATTTCTTTTAGTCTTTCGCTGCCGGCCATTTAAGTTACCGTCTGCAGGGTCAGGCCAACAGTGTCTTGGAATTAAGTTTAATTAATATCTAGAAATTTATAAAACTTCATATTTCTCTTATTTTTCGTCAAAAATATCTGAAATTTTTATTGTTTATACAGTTTCTATGTTCCTTTTCGAGCTCTACAATTATTTTTAAATAATTTATTTATTTAAAGTTGATTATGTAAATTGATATTCGACAGACATTTATGCATTCTCGGCATATTTATGTAATTTGAATGCAATTATGCAAATAAACAGAATTTTTTCAAAATATCCTTTATGTCGCCAATTCAGCCCTAACATTGAAAATTTAATTATATTACTGTTACTCTTATTGATATCTACTCTCTTTGTATATTTCATGTACCAGAGCCCTTTTAGCCATCAATTTAAACCAATAAATTGATCTTTCCACTTCCCGGGACAAGGATCCAGAGGTTAGATTTCTGAGTAGCATATGTTATGTTACTGTCTGTTCCATCATTGCGATGTTACTTTAACGACGGTGTCACAGAGTATTGTTAAGGAAAATTCTGTTTCACCAATTTGTTTGGAACAGAATTTTCAAAACGTAACAATGGTCACTATTTAGACCGATATCAGAGTATTCAAACATAGCGAAACGTACTTTAGTCCATATATCTGCCAAGTTATATTAAATAATAAAAAAAGAACTACGAAAACAAAACAAATTTGAATATCTAATTTAATAATAGTGAATTTTATTTTTTTTTCAAATTATAGTTACACATGCGAAGTGATCAATGGTTTTGAAATAAGTTATTAATATTATATATATGGATATTATTTTCATATCGGTGCTTCTTAATTAAAAACAGTATAGATCGGTAGATTATATGAATTAATTTTTTAAAGGGACTGTGCATTTTTCAAGATATGCAGTTATTTTTGAGATAAATTTTTATTGATAACTTATAAGTTTTCATTTTTTAAATATATATTCGGGAGAATATCTATAATAAATATAGCAATCTTAGCTTTAATAACAAACCATATATTTCGGAAAATGCACCATCTAAAATCAGTTTGAATTATCAGGCTAACGATATCGTTTAATTCCAATAGTAACCATCTTAGGTTGTGCAAGTGATGTTATAGCATCATTTCTTATCACGTGCTTCATTTTGATCAATAGGCATTTTATCAGAAACCCAAACATTTCAGATTAAGGACACTCAACCAGTGTAATATACTGGTTGAGTATCCTTAATCTGATATCGAGCCAGCATGAAGAACATATTATGTTCTTCATGCTGGCTCGATAAAACGGTATTTCAAATAAAAAATTTTTTTCAAGATTGACAGTTAAGAATCTGGATAGATTTAGTAATGTATGATCAAAATACAAAAGATCACGATCACGCAAAAAGAGTATCTCCTGCAAATATAGAGAATCATTAGCAATGCAATGATAGAGAAATGTTTTCTAATAAACTACTGAATGTTGGAACTTTGTTTAATATCCTTTCCCAGTTTACTTTTCTGTTTTTAGCAGAAACAACCAATCATTAAATAATGCTTTTTGAAAGAAATGGATATCATGTGTGAGATAACTTCGCGATAATGGGCAATTTATATTTATTAATATGGATTTCGTGTTTAAATAAGTCTAGCATATGACATTTTCACATGGATCAGAAATAGCTGATCTTTGTCTGTCAATCTACAAAATTAATATTAAAAATATTTTATATTTTATTTCTATTTTACTTTTATATATTTAAGATAAGATAAAAAAAATGACATTAATGCAGAATTATCTGATACAGTGACTTATATAATATTGATAAACAGCTGCAGTTTTATCGACATTCTTAAAAACATATTTCTCTCATTAGTGGTCTATCTTTCTTCAACGATAAGTTATCGCGTGATTATAAGTGATATATATTATAAGAATTATTATTAAAAATTTGTCGTTACCTCAATATAAAATGACTACAAAAAGATTTATCATTTTCGGTATTCTCTTACTATCACTATACGCAGTGGAAGGAAAGAAATTCGGCTATTGCGAATTGGCTAAAATTTTAGTTCAAAATGGAATTCCTCGAGAAAAGATTCCCGATTGTAAGTTTTTAATAACTGAATAATAATGTCAGATATATTAAAATTTTATAATAAATAATATTTAGGGATTTGCTTGGCTGTTCATGAGAGTTCGTTAAGAAGTGATGTAAAAGGTCGCCCTAACAAAGACGGAAGCGTAGACTTTGGGATATTTCAAGTATGATTTTCGAATTAAATTATTTTCGTTAACACAAATTTAATCTTGCAAGTGAATTGATTTTATTAATTACAGATCAATAATAGATACTGGTGTACTCCTCCACCAAAGCATAACGATTGCAATATACAGTGCAGTAGTAAGTTTAATACCGAATAAATGCATTAAAAAATAATATCTATAATTTATACGATACATATCAACAATTTCAAACATATTTATTAATTAATTTAATTTTTAATTACAAGAACTGTTAGATGATAATTTGGCAGATGACATTAAATGCGCTAAGAAGATTTATAACAGACACAAATTTGATGCTTGGTAGGTGAAAATTTGCAACAATAAGTTTATTATTTTCCTAATATTTAAAACAAACTTATGCAGTAATTAGTTTTGTTTCTTAATTTTCTAATTTGCTATTTATTTATAGGTATGGATGGAAAAATAATTGTAAAGGCAAAAGTTTAAAAGGATACGTAGAGGGATGCTCATATTAGGTATTGATCAGAACCTCCCTATTAAGAAAGACAAGAAGTTGATGCAAATATTAAAGTTTCAAATCGAAAAATTATGTTGAATTTTTATAAAAATTAAATAAATTGCAATTTCAGAATTTACATTTTATGCACTCCGTATTAAGGACCCGTATCAAAAATAAAAACCCACGCCCAATCAGGGGCTTGAACCTTGGACCGTTAAGTCTACCGACTGAGCTAACCGGGCACAGTTCTGTAGAGGCGCTTGGCTCCGGCGATTTACTTAGATTTTGTGGAAAACTCTTGGTTGTTAGCGGTTACTCTCCTTTCTCCGTATTTACTTTTATAAGATCTTAATTATATTCTTTTTGTTTAGGTTCGGTCGGTAATCTGAGTGATTGGCATCAGTCAGAAATGTCGGAGATGAGTTTTCAGTTAAATTTATCTCTAATCGTTCTTGAAGATTAATTAAAAGTTCCTATACTTGATCATATCAATAAATAAGAGCAACCGCTCAACGACGACGACTATTCTCCATTTCAATATGCGTTTTCCATCTACTGTCTATTTGTAGAGGTTTCAGTCATCTTTTCTTGAAAAAATACCGCATATTTTATTATGAAAAGTTTCATCTGATTTTCTCAAATTTGAGCGAACCATTAAAAGATTTACGAATTAACCACAGTGAAAACGATGCAGTTACTTTCGAACGAATACAAGTGTTAATTTAAAGACCGTAACAACGAGACGAAACTTTAGTTTCGTTACAGACGCAAGCAAAAAAAAAAAAGTCTTTCTCTAGGTGAGACTCGAACTCACAACCCCGGTATGACTCACAAGTACTGCTTATAAATACCATGCGTTAATCA